>CAUYSK010099902.1:0-31626 GCA_963575035.1 Avahi laniger
TATATATATTTTTAGTTGTCCAGATCATTTCTTTCTATTTTTTAGTAGAGATGGGGGTCTCGCTCTTGCTCAGGTTCGTCTCGAACTCCTGAGCTCAAACGATCCGCCCGCCTCGGCCTCCCAGAGTGCTCGGATTACAGGTGTGAGCCACTGCGCCCGGCCAATGCTTGAAATTTTTATTTAAATCAATTGTTATTATTTTTACTTAATTTTTCAAAGGAAATTATATCGCAGCCAAAGATCATGGGTGTAATGCACAAGTTACGTTTTTTCTAATCCACAGGAACATAAACACACAACTATTTTAAAAGTTTTTAAATGAACCAGTAAATATAGTCTTAAGGCTAAAGATAAATAGTGAAACTATAAGAATAAAAGTTCACCAAGAACACATGAGTTTGATACAGTATCTTTTTCTAATGAATACTCAATTATTAAAAAGAAAGTTAATCCAAGTACCAGTTTGAATCATCTCATGTTGGTTTGGGGAATAAGTGTCTATAAGTTAGGACTGGGGACTTCAGCGTTAGACAGGCCCTGGCTTTGCTACTTCCTACCTGTGAGGTTTTGAGCTGGTTATTCCCTAAACCTCAGTTTTCTCTTCGGTGAAGAGGAAATAATAACCCCCCTCACAAGGGTGTCGTGAGGACTAAGTGTGTGAGAGGTTTGCACAACAGCGCTGCCGGAACAGGGCTCAGCAAACGTTACCCAGATGTGCAAATCAAACAGGCTCAGGTTTTCCTGAGCGTCTCCATCTGCTGGGCCCCGTAGTAAGGGCTGAGGGTCAGAGGGAGACAAGAGCAGTCCTTGCGCTTAGACTATTCATCTTGTAGCTGAGGGGACAGAGAAGCCTCCATGTACTCACAGCCCAGCGGAAAGGGAGCCCGATGGAAGGATGTTAGGGGGGCACAGGTGGTCCAGGGGCGAGGGATTGGTGCTGCCCAGGGCAAAATTATGGACAGCTTCTAGGTTAATCTCGGTTTTCATGGATGAATAGGAATTTGCCAGGTAGACGGAGAGGAGTAGGAACATTCCAAGCAGAGGGAACAGCATGTGCAAAAGTATGGAGGCCTGAAATAGACAACTACTAGAGCATAAGGCGCGAGAGGCGGACTTGCAGGACATCCCCTGAGGTACCACCTTGACCGCAAGCTTGGAAGGCACCTGAATCAGTAGGCGCAGTGAGCCCGGGCCCTGCCTCCACTTTCTCGTGAGCCTGACAGCAGGCAAGGAAACTTCGGTTCCACGAAGACTGGAAGGAACTCCGGCTCTGGAGTAGATGGCCGTGGGCTCGAAACCTCTTCTCACCTGTGCAAGCCGGGCCGGTGGTTTCCTCATCTGCGACGTGGGAGTAAGGTACCTGATTTGTTGAGAGTTAAAGAGAT
Source organism: Avahi laniger (assembly GCA_963575035.1). NCBI lineage: Eukaryota > Metazoa > Chordata > Mammalia > Primates > Indriidae > Avahi > Avahi laniger. The sequence continues at coordinate 1,386 of CAUYSK010099902.1, forward strand.
AATGGGAACAAAGCCTGGGTGCAGGCCTGGCTCCCAGTGGGCACTCGACGCCAGGCGTCCTTGTTATGGTCCCCACCATCCCTGCCCCACGCCCGCTGCAGTGTGCAGGGGGCTGAGCCTCTCGGGGGATGGTGGGAAGGAGTTTCCCAGCAGTCTGCGTGCCCATCCCAGCCGTAGCTGGACCGGCTAAGCCAGCCTGTCCTTCCCCTGGCCCCACCGTGTCACTATCCACGCCCGGGAGTTCCCAGGACAGCTGGCTGGGCCTGATCCCAGGTGGGAGGGTCATGGCAAATAAGGTGCATGCACACTGCTGGGGACAGCTGAGCAACCTGTGTCTCGGCCTCTGCACACACGACCCCAACCCTTGACCCCTTCGCTGGATCCTATCACAGCGCTTTCCATCCCCAGGGGCAGACGAGAGGCCTTGCCCAGGGCCACACAGCCAGGGTCAGGATTTAAACCCAGGTCAGGGAATCAAGAGTCCTGTCTTTGCCCGCTGCGCATACATGTTTCCACGGGTCTGTGTGATTTAAGGCTCTTCAAGGGCCCCCACCTGCCTTTCCAACCACCAGCCCCCATCTGCTTCCTCCCACCCTCCCTGCACCCAAGCCACAGGGAACCACGTGCAGCTCCTGATGGCTCTGCTATTTCTCACCTTGTGTCTTCTGCTCTTCTTCCCGCCCGTCCTTAACCCTCACTCCTCACTTCAGCCCTCTCCCACCTGGCAAACTCCTACTCATCCTTTAGGGCCCAGCCCAGTGGCATCCTCCTCCAAGAAGCCTTCCCTGATCCTCGGCCCAACAGAATCAGTCCTATTGTCCTCCTCAATCACAGGGGACCTCTAAATCGCCATGACTGAGGAGAGCCCCTGGGCGGTGACAAACAGACTCTCCTTCAACTTTGATGCTCTGTGTCTACTAATAACTTCTTTTTCTTCATCTTCTTCTTCTTCTTCTTTTTTTTTTTTTTGAGACAGGGTCTCCTGGTGTCGCCTGAGCTAGAGTGCAGTAGCATCATTATAGCTCACTGCAACCTCAAACTCCTGGACCCAAGCGATCCTCCTGCCTCAGCCTCCCGAGTAGCTGGGACTACAGGTGTGTGCCACCACACCTGACTGATTTTTCTATTAACTAATAACTTCTTAATGAACAAATAAAAGAAAGAACTAATAAATCAACAGCTTTGCTGTCACATGCTCTTAAGGGCTGCAATTTGTTTAGAGAGTTTGACGTTGTTGAGAGCAGAGCGTGGGCGTTGCGACTGGAGGGCCATGTATGACTTCACCAATTTGTGCACTGCACGATGCTGGGAGCGCTGAGCACACAGACTGTGATGCGAATGACACTCTCTGGAGATGGGCAATGTGCCAGCACTGACCCTTGGCTGTTCTGGAAATACTTGCAGCCATCAGGTGGTGGGGCAGAAGGGACACAGGTTTCAGACACAGGCTCACTTGGGTTCAAATCCCAGTTCTGCCACTTTTACATGGCATGCTCTCCGGCGAGTGACTTAACCTCCCTGGGCTTCTGCAATAAAACAGGAGCAAGTATCCGCCTCACAGAGCTGCTGTGAGCATGAAATAAGGTAACAGGAAACACCCAGCGTGCAGTAGGCCCACAATAACTGTTCGTTCCCTTTCTTGAACATCTGAAATTCTAGTTGCCCTCCCCTAGCTTCCAGATTGTTTGCATTTACAAGCTGCTACAGATTCCTAAGCCAGATTCCTCCCAGATCGGCTGCAAAATTTTTTTGTCCTTGCTCCTATAAGCCCCGGCACTGGGTCCAGTTCTGACACAAATTGGTAAGGTCCTGTTCCTCTAGGACTTTATCTCCCAGGCCCCCTCACCTGCATGTATGAGAATACGCACTGAAGCATCATGCATAGGGAGAGGCAAAGCCTGGAAACAACCTCCGTGTCCACCCGAAGCAGGTTAACGAACAACGTGCATGCATACTGGGGTACCACACCCTCAGAACAAAGAGGCAGCTCTCTGCATACTCACAGGAAGTCATCTCCAAGATAAAATGAGAGAAAAAAGAAAAGTATGGAGCAGTTTATTTAATTGGGCAGCCGGGCATCAGGTTCTAAGCAGAAAACGCCGAAAATGACATGAGGGACTAATGCTCAGTTTGCCCAAGGATGATACAGAACTGGTACCACTTGGGATGCAGAGGAGAGAGGCTCATTCCTTACACATCATGGGCACCGTGGGGCATGAAGATTAGTTCTCTCATGGAACCACTGAGAAAGGCTGGCCAGGCCAGCTCTGGGAGGGCACATGAGAAACTCATGATATCAGTTCCTAGAATGGAGAATGAGGAGACTGGGTAGGCGTAGAAAGAAGTCACACGTCACAGATCAGACCCTTGAGTACTTTTGGATCTTTAACCGTGGACATGATTTAATTGGTTAAAATGAAAGCAAACCGTTTTAAATGAGAATTTTGTAAAGCCCCAAATGTATGAAGTAATAATAACTTGCCGTTTGACCTTGGACAAGGCTCATGGGGACTCCATATCCCCATCTTTGATCTGGAAGGACCATCCCAAGAGGAGAATGCAGGGCTCGACATCAGAGAGCCATTCTTGGGTCCCAGAACCCAGCACTGTGATCCGGGGCCGAGGGTCTGGGCTGGGCATTGTGTTTCAGTGGAGTTGAACCAATGAGGCAGGTTTGTCTTCAGAAGGATGGGATGTCAGCCATACTGAGCCATCCCAGATTTGGGTACATACTCTGTGTCCCAGCAACGGGAGCTTGTTTACACTGTTTCCCAGGGAGCAGGATCACAGCAGCCCCTGGCTCAAGGGGTCTAATTTTAAACATTGGGTTCTGGGGAGACAGAACAAAATAGCCAGACCCTGACTACCTACAAGATTCATGCACTAAAAAAAGTTGACCCTGTGTGTAGAGAACAGAAGAGAGAAAATCTCTCCCTCTCTCTGTCCCTCCTTCCACAAACTGACTTCTCCAGCAAGTGTCCGCACTCTGGGAACCCCAGGGAGCAGGACACAGGCAGATACCAGCGATCTGGGAAAGTTCCCATTTTACCCTAAATCAAGAATCTCAAAGTTGCTTGATCTAAGAATCCCGTCTAGGAGCATCAATTCAAAACAGATCGCTAGGCGCCAGATAGGTGATTCTTAGGGATCTATTTGAATTTCCTAATTATTTCATAAGAGTTTTCACTTGTGTGTTTGCTTGGTTGGTTTTACAATTTGTTTAGCTTGGAGTCCTAATGAGATTACACCTGGTGACTGGTTGACATGTCTTCAAGTCTTCCTTATTCTATCAATTCCCCCTCCTTTTAAAAATGTATTTACTTATTTCTTGTTTCTTTTTTTTGTTTGTTTTTGCACTTTACTTGTAGAAGAAATCAGCTGTTTATCTATACAGTGTCCCACATCTGAAGTTTGCTGACTACATCCCAGGGGTGCCACTTAACATGTTCTTCTGTCCCCTGCAGCTCCCATAATTGTTGGTTGAATCTAGGGGCTTAATCAGACTCAGGTGCGTTCTGGACAAGCCTGCTTTATGGGTGGTGCCATGTTCTTCCATCCAGAGGCTCATATTACCTGCTTGTCTGTCTTTTTGTGATGTGAGCAGCCATGGCTGCCGGATGCCTGGTTCCGCTGCTCCATGCGGGTGGAACACGGGGTCTCTAGGCTACCGCCTCCTCCCCATGTTTAAGCAGGAGTAAGTCTATAAATAGAAGTTTCCCCTCATCAACCAGTCGATTATCTGTAGGTACCACTTATATAGGAAAAGCAGAATGAATTCTTATTCTTTCCCTTTATTTAAGAACTTAAATCCTTTCTGGTACAATGAAAATGTGCTTGCCATGTGAGTGGGCACATTCCTCTGAGCCCGTCTCCCCACCTGTAAAATGGGGGTGACCTCACAGTCTTATTCTGGCATCTGGGGAGAGCTCATTCTCCCATCAAAGGCTCTGTGCCTATGCGGGTGTTCCAGGGCACACAGCAAGGTTTTCCAGCCTCTTCCCTGGCTCCAGCCTCAGTCCCCAACCCGCTGCCGCTGCCGCTGCCGCGCGCGAGATGGCAGAGGCCGCAGGGCCCTCCCTAGGCAATGCGCGAATCCGGTTTGCCTCCTGGATCCTCTTTGCAGGTGAGGACGCTAGTGCTCCTCCCAGGGTGGCTGTGGGGACGAAATGAGATAAAGCAGCCAAGCCCTGGCATTTGGGGAAACGCAGCAAGGGGTCTTCTCTTTTCCCCTCCAGTGTCACAGCCCCTGGTGGAGGACCCAGGCTCCGGAAGCTCGGGGTCCCAGGGCCCTCCCACCACGACACACACACACAGCCACCCGGAGCACGGCCCCATTGTTCGGCCACTTCCCCAGCCGGAGGGGGAGGCTGGGAACGCGAGGCGGCCCTGGCCTTCCTGCCCCGGGGCTGACGCGCGGCCTGCGGAAGGAACAGCGCGTCTCAGCGCCGGACGCATTCCATTCATGCCCGGCCGGCCGCACGCACGTCCGCACCTCCGCCGGCGCCGCCCCGCCCAGCCCCGCCCGCGACCCCGGCCGCCTGCCTGGCAGGGGAGGGGAGGGAGCGGGTCCCGCGTGATGTCCTGAACCCTGCCTGAGCCCTGCGCGGACAGGCGCATCGGCCCATTCCACAGCCAAGGAAAGCGGAGGCCAGGGGCGCACAGGGACGCCAAGGCAAACAGGGCCGCGTTGGCGACTCGCAGGCCCTTGTTCTCTTTCCCTACCCGGGTTGCTTCTCTCCCTCTCGGCCTGAGAAGGGAGCCCAAGAGGGCAGCAGTTCAGCACTTTCAGCTCACAATTTGTCGCACTGTGTCGCATGCAGGGGGCGACCCAGAACAACTTAGATGGTCCGGGTCTGCACAGCCAGGTTCTCACCATCCCAATAAAGGACCGAGCAGCGGGAACCGAGCCTACTAGTGAGCACCTACTACTGTCAGGCCGGGCGACGCACTGTAACGACGCGTTCTCATTTAATCCTCCTACCTAGGAAATGGCTGAATCCGGGCTTTCCTGGCTCACAGTATCATGGGGGACTCTGGTGCCGGATCAGCTGAATGTAAATCCTGGATCCATCACCCAGCTCGCTGGCCGCAGTAGGCAAGTGGCAGCACCGTTCTGTGCCTCAGTTTCCTCATGTGTAAAATGGAGATGATAACAGTCCCTACTGTGAAAGATTATTGTGAACATTCTAGGAGATGATACATATAATTCAATTTATTATTATAATTTAGCTTCTAGAACTAAGGACTGAAATGGAGCTAGGGTGACCAACTGTCCCAGTTTGCTGGGGCCAAAGGGTTTCCTGGATGCGGGTCTTTAGGTGCTAAAACCAGGACAGTCTCAGGCACACCAGGACAGATGGTCACTCATGATGAAGCTGATGTTTTTTAAATCCATGCTGTTCTCGAAAGGGCAGGAAGATGGCCATTGTATGCTCTCAGTGCTGGTGAATTTTCCCAGAAGTCCTTGGGCCTCGAGCCCTTTGTCCTGGTCTCCCAGCTCTGCCCTTGCATAGCCAAAGGGAAACCAGACATTCTTGACATGAAAATTTTCCACATCCTTCAGGGCAATCTTTTGGTGCCAGAAATAGTCAGCAGGATTTGGGAGTTAGCCCAGGCCACTAAAAATAACTTCCATTGCCCCCCTGAAAGGCCTGCACCATCTCGGCCCCAGATGGCCTGCCACCTAATGAGCTGCTTGGCCTGGCCAGCACCTTAGATGACCATGAGCTCTGCTGGCTTGGCCGACTGAGGGCACAGAGGAGATCAGCTCCCACTCAGCCTCCTCAGGCCAGGCTGGGACCACCCAAGCCTCCCACCCAGATGCCCCATCCTCCGCCCCCTGGCATGGCCATTCCCTTGTGCAGTCTGGTCGCGTGCTCTCACACCTGGGCAGTCACACAGCCTCACCGGCATCTGTACAGGTAGGAACACACAGCCACACACCCCCTGCCTACTTACACCCACACACTTCAACACACACAAAACGGCCACACACACACACTCATGCCAGGCGTCTCATTTTCACTACTCAGATGTCAAACCATCCTCTACATTCTTAATGCAGCATTTCCAAATCTTTTCTAGCCTTGCCTTGGTTTCTCCACAACCCCCATCCCACCCCCCAGGAAAATTTTTGTTGAACTTGCTTTTTGTTGTTGGTACCCGGGGTTTAGATTTCAAAAAAAGAACAAGAAGAAGGTTGAATGTGCATTTTTAAACTATTTTCAAACTACCTGCTACTCCCAAGATCTGATATCTGTCCGCTATCTGCCTCCTATCCAGTTGTGAGAATTCAAGGCCAGCAGAGAGGTAGGATTCCTGGAGAGCATTTGTCGGGTTCAAGATTCCCAGCCCAGCTTTGCTTCTTGACCCCACAGCCCTGGTCCAAGAGGGAGCAGCAGGGAAGGTGCTCTGCCAGAGGCGGAGGAAGGGCTAGGGCGCCGGTGCACCTGGGGTCATTGCCTCCTGTGGGAGCAGAAGCATTTGCTGCCCAAATCCCACCCCAGCCTGCCTGCCTGCTCTCTGAGACGGAAACAGAAGAGGAAGAAGAAGAGGTATGTTCCGGAACCAGCCCACCAAAGAGCAGAGGCCAGCATGTCCCTGTCCCTGTGGAAAAGCAGAGAAAGGAGAACTGGCTGCAGGGTTTGACAAGACCAAGAAGCAAGACAGGAAGTGGAGTCCCAGTCGGGACACCCCTACGCATGCTGTGACCTGGGCCAGGGCCTTCCCTTCACTAAACCTCAGCAACCACTGACAGGTAGTTTGCACACGCTGCCTTCCTGTTCAGACTGTCTGTGGTCCTGCTCATTCACTCATTCATTCATTCATTCCAAAAAACTGTTTCTTGAGCACTTACTATGTTCCAGGCCTGGGCTAATGCTGGGAGATATGGCTATAAACAAGCTCGATAAGGTCTCTGCCCAGCAGGTGCTTACAGCACAGACAGGGAGACAGCAGTGAGCCACTGTTCCTCTTGGACCGAACTCGGAGCGGCGTCTGGTGCACTGCGGTGCTCAGTGGACGTCGGCTGCCTGGGCACGGCCATGGTGGAGAGTGGTATGGGGCCCATGAGTGGGTGCAAAGCTGGAACAATGTAGGGAGGGCCCACAGGAGGTAAGGTGGTCCAGTAAGTCCCCTCTGAGCGGGGGAGAGCCAGCCTCATGAATGGGGGGTGGTGAATGTATGTGTGTGAGTGTTTCTGAGAATGAGTATCGTGTGAGCAAAGGTATTTGGGTGTGAATATTATATGTGTGGGTGTGTGAGAGTGTGTGGTGGGCTTGTGATTGCTTTTATGGGTGTAAGCATGCGCAAGCGTAAGCATAAGCGTGATGACATGTATTCGAGTGTGTGTGTGAGCACGTGTGGTGTGTTTGTTGGGTTTAGGTGGGTTTAGGGGTTAGAGTTCCAGGCAGAGAGAAAGATGCAAATGCTCTGCAGTGGGAATAAGCTCAGTTTATTAAAAAAAAATAGAAGAAAATCATTGTGATTGATCGCAGTGGTCGGGGAATAGACACCAGGCTGGTGGCAATACGTACTGAGTGCTCACCGTGCGCCCGGCCCTGTGTTTACTGTAGTAACTCATTTGGCCCCTCAACCACAGAACGGGGTGCCTTCTATTATTAATCCACTGTACAGATGGGGGACTGAGGCACTGAGAAGTTAAATAACTTTCCCAAGGTCACAAACATAGGAAGCAACATAACCAGGATTGGAACCCAGCTCCGGAGGCTTTGCTCTTAACTACTCTGCCAAGGACCATACTAGCTGGGCCTGTGGATGCCACAGAAAGAATTGAGTTTTATTCTGGGCATGATGGGAAACCACTGGAAGGTTCTAAGCAGAAGTATGACTTCATGGATTAGTTAGAATTAGGTTAATTTCCAAAAAAAGCCCAATGTAACAGTGGCTTAAACAATATAGGAAGATGGCCAGCCGGGCGCGGTGGCTCACGCCTGTAATCCTAGCACCCTGGGAGGCCGAGACGGGTGAATTGTTTGAGCTCAGGAGTTTGAAACCAGCCTGAGCAAGAGCGAGACCCCGTCTCTACTAAAAATATAAAGAAATTAATCGAACAACTAAAAATATATAGAAAAAATTAGCTGGGCATGGTGGCACATGCCTGTAGTCCCAGCTACTTGGGAGGCTGAGGCAAAAGGATTGCTTGAGCCCAGGAGTTTGAGGTTGCCGTGAGCTAGGATGACGCCATGGCACTCTAGCCCAGGCAACACAGTGAGACTCTAAAAAACAAAAAAAAAACTATAGGAAGATGGAAATATAGTCTTCTCATACACACAAAAAGCCTACTAGATTCAAGAGAATGAGAAGACAAGCCACAGGCTAGGAGAAAATATTGGCAAAAGACATATCTAATAAAGGACTGTTACCCCAAATACACATGGAACTCTTAAAACTCAACAATAAGAACATGACCTGCTTTTAACAATGGACAAAAGACCTTAACAGACACCTCACCAAAGAAGATATACAGATGATAAGTAAACATATAGAAAGATGTTTAACATCATATGTCATCAGGGAAATGCAAATTAAAACAACAATGAAACACCACTACACACCTAATTAGAATGGCCAAAATGCAAAACACTGATGACATCGAATGCTGGTGAGGCCGTGGAGCAACAGGAACTCATTCACTGCTGGTGGGAATGCAGATGGTGCAGCCACTGTGGAAGACAGTTTAGCAGTTGCTTGCAAAACTAAACGCCTTCTTACCATGCAATCTAGCAGTTGCGCTCTTTGATATTTACCCAAAGGAGTTGAAAACTTATTTTCACGCAAAAACCTGCACATGGATGTTTATAGCATCCAAATTCATAGTTGTCAAAACTTAGAAGCAGCCAAGATGTCCTTCAGTAGGTGAGTTGATAAATAAACTGGTCCATCCATTCAATGAATATTGTTCAGCATTGAAACGAAATGAGCTATCAAGCCATGAAAAGACAGGGAGGAAACTTAAGCGCATATTAGTAAGTGGAAGATGACATCTGAAAAGGCTGCGCACTGCATGACATTGTGGAAAAGGGAAAACCATGGACAGTAGGAAGCTCAGTGGTCGCCAGGGCTTGTGGGGAGGGAGGGGTGAGTAGGGGGAGCACAGCGGGTTTCTAAGGCAGTGAAACTACTCTGTATGATGCTACCATGGTGGATGCACGTTATCACATGTTTGTTCAAACCCACGAAATGTACAACACCAAGAGTGAACGATAATGTAAACTGTGGACTTGGGGTGATACTGACATGTCAATGGAAGTTAACTGACTGAGGAATGTTCCACTCTGGGGGGGGATGTTGATACCGGGGTGGGCTACGCACGTGTGTGCCGGCAGGGGAATGTGGGAACTCTCTGTACCTTCTGCTCAATTTTGGTGTGAGCCTAAAACTGCTCTAAAAAATAAAGTCTATTAAAATTTTTAATAAAAGAAACTAATGATACACACAACAACCTGAATTAATCTAAAAATGTGCGCTGATTGAAACAGACACAGCAGAAGAATACTATGTGATTCCATTTTATTAAACTCCAGAAATCACAAATTCAATCATGGCGACAGAAAGCATTTCACTAGCTGGCTAAGGTAGGGAGGTTAGGCATTGACTGGGAAGGGCACAAGGGAATTTTTGATGATGGATCCGCTCTATGTCTGCGATCTCCAACCCCTGGGCTTCGGACTGGGCGGTTAAGCGGGAGGTGAGCGGCAGGCGGGGAAGAAGCTTCATCTGCATTTACAACCGCTCCCATCACTGCGTGAGCTCCACCTCCTGTCAGATGAGAATCTACTGCCACCGCTCGCCTACCGTAAACTGCACGTGTGTGCGAGGGATCTAGGTTGTGCGCTCTTTATGAGAATCCAATGCCCAGCTTCAGGAGAGCTGGAAAATGTAGGAAATACACCTGGCTGAAAATCTATTACTAAGGAAGAATAGATCTTGGGGGACAACCAGCCTTTCTGCTCTACAAGGTTTCCCAATGATCTGTGAGTTTATTGAGTGCTGAGGACACAGAGACACATAAACCCCCATTCCAGGAGACATTGGGGGAGCATCTTCTCTAGTAGCCATGGTTGGCACTTTCTACCTTCCCCAACCTTAAAGAGGGATGTCAGACACCTGAATGAGGGCAGGATTCACCCTTGTCTTGCTTGGTGTAGTGGAAAGACCCTGGCAGACCTGGGCCTTGGACCACACACTGTGTTCAGCCCAAAGCATGGGCGACACCTCTGCTTCTCCCGGCTACTTATTCCTGGTGACATGGCAATAATAATAGTAAGCCCACCAAACAAGCCAGATGGGAGCATTAAATAAATCATATATGCAGAGCAAATAGTCACAGCAGGCACTCGGTAAATGAGTCTTCCCTTATCTTTCCTCTCCCACCCTGAGCTATCAGGGCTATCTTGGGCACTAGCTCTGGCTAGAGACATTGGAAACAAAGTCACCCCCAGTCTCTTGAAGACTTTGCAATAGGATGAGCAATGGCCCTAGTGGGACCTTACTGTAGGGTCCTTCACACTGGGAAAGCAGCACGGAGTAGAGTACCCAGTGTGGGATGCTGGAGCAGCCTGGCTCTGCCACGTTGTCTCCAAAGTCAGTGTGAGTGGGAGCCCAAATGGGCAGGGGGAGAAGGCAGTCATACTATGGTTCTGTCACCTTCACAGGACACTTGGTATTCTCAGCAGGTTTAGGTCTATGGTGAGTCTCTTAGTCCATCTATTTTGCATTTTATAAGTAAGAATCTGAAGCCCAGAGAAGTTATGTGACTTGCTGAAAGTCACACAGCAAGGAAATACTGCACTTAGGGCTGGAACACAAATCTCCTGCCTGAAGTCTTTGGCTACTGCTCAGCAAGTGTTATTGTTGGTGATGATGATGGTATGAGGAAGGAGAGTGGCCAGCAAAGCCTGCAGCAGACCCTTCCTCTGCCTTGTAGTGAACAGAGAACAGCCTAAACAATTCATGCAAAGATAATATTGAGAGGAAGCTGGGGCTTTTCAGTCTTTGTTCTCTGGTGGTCATTTTCTTGGCTTCAGAGCTCCACGGTGCCCACACTCTGAAGTGCTCTCCACAGAAGGCACGAGGCACCTATCCAGTTTGCATAAAAGCAGGACAAGTGTGGGGATCGTCATGAGGGCTCTTGGGAATTCAGTTCCAGGGCAAGTAGGTTGGGCCTGGACAAGTCCTGGGGCCTTTATTCCTTCCATAAAATCTACTGAATGGCAATAAATTGGCTTTAGACCATTCCTCAACACTTGGGATGGGAGTGCTTCCTGTGACATGTGCCCACCCTTCTAGGTCTCAAGGCTCACCTCCTCCAGGAAGCCTCTCTGTCTTCTTCTCTCCTCTGCCTCCTCCATGCACCTCCCACCTCCTTGTTCTGCCCACACCTCACCTACAGCTCCCAGACCGCTGTGCTAAAACCATGGGTCAACCCATCAGTCTCTACGCTTCCCGGGAGAGCCCGAGGTCAGAAACCGTGTCTTTCCCATCCCTGTGCCCAGTGCAGGGCCTGGCACCACTCGAGCTCAGCATGCTTGGTGTCATGCCTGAAGGGTGGGTAGCGCTCGAGCAGAGCCCCCCGTCTTATCCCCCAGCCCCACCCACAGCAAGGCTTCAACCCTGCCCCTGCCTTGAGACCATTGGGCTGGCAGTATCCCGGAACGAGGTCCCTCCAGAACCCCCAAATGTGTCTTCATTTATTCAGCCATTCACTTCCCCAGTGATACGCCAGGCCTTGCCATGGGGGCTGGGACGCGGAGCTGCAAAAGGCATGACCCTGCCCTCGGGTGGCTCACAGTCTGGTGGGGAGACAGAGGCCCTCTCTCCTGCCCCTGTCCCTCCTCTCCACCTCACTCCTCGTCTCTCTTCCTTCTTTCCTTCCGTATGTATTGATTGAGCAACAGACATACAACTACACAGGGTGACAAGTGCCAGGAAAGTGGCCGATGAGAGCTCTATGGGAGTCCAGAGGAGAATCCCCAGTGGTCACTTGGAGACCTCGGCAAAGGACATTTCCAGGAGATTCAGCATGGATATCGAATCTTCCTATTAGACAAGAAGCTGTGAGTCACTAAGCCCCAAGCAGCCCTATAGACTTCCCCATGAGTCACCCACTGCCCTATTCTCCTCATTAGAGACACACGCCATGGGGAATTCTCCTTCAGACAGGAGGGAGGAAGTGCAGGGGAAGTGGTGGGAGGGTGGCACTCCGAGTGGAGTGTCCACGGCAGATTTCCCACTGTTGTCCCCAAAGCTGAGCCCCAGGACTGCCGGGTCTCGAATAGCCAGGACCCTCACGTTGCTTCCTGTTGGCTGTTTTCATACACTTTATTCCATTTGCACGCCACCGTGTGTTATGGGAAGGTCTCTGGGGGAAACTGTCTCACGTGGAAGGGAAAGAGGCTAGTTGAGCAGAAAAGAATCACTTCCCCCCAGCTTGGGCCAGGACCCACCCAGAGAGGAAGGACATTGTCCACAGGCTTCAGGGTTCCTTCACTTACCACTGCATGTACTGAGCGCCCCTACACGCCAGGCACTGTTCTAAGAGCAGGGTATCTGGCAGTGAGCAAGACAGACAAGGTCTCTGCCCTTAAGGCCTTACATTCTAGTGGGGAGACAGACCATAAACAAATAAATAAATTATAGGTGGTGATAATGCTCTGGGGGAACACAGGTCAGAGAGAGGAACACAGGACCGCCATTGCTGGGGAAGAGCGGTCACTGGGTTAAATGGGGTGATGGTCAGGGAATGGACCACTGAGAGCCGGAGGAAATGAAGGAGCTGGCTCCGAGACATCTAAAGGAAGATCAGTCCAGACAGACAGAAGCGCATGGGGCCTGATACAGGAGTGAACTTGGCCGGTGCTCAATAGGGCAATGAGGCCAGCTCGGCTGGAAGGGACGAGTGAGGGAGAAGGGTGGCAAAGATGGGGGCAGAGATGTGGCAGCAAGACAAGTCGCACAGATCTTGTAGCCTTTGTCAGGACTTGGTCTTTCGTTCTGAGTGAGGTGGGAGGTGTGAGAGGGTTTGAGTAGAGGAGAAAGATGGTCTGATGTGTTAAAAGTTTCACTCCGGATTTTTAAAATATTTCAATTTGAAGACATTAGAACACCAAAGGGACAGTGAGAAACTTTGGGATCCAGATCTGGGAGAAGAAAACCCCAAGGGATGAGCACAGCACTTGGGGCCTCTTTTCCCCAAAGGGTACCTGCCAGTTCTGAACTAAAAACACAAAAGGCTAAGAAGTTGAGCAGAGCTTTTAAAAGACCCATGAGTCTAATGGGATAAAAATTAGAGTTCTGGGCAGACCAAGGGGAAATATGATATTTGCAGTATTACCCAAAAAAGTAATCCAGGTTGGGGGAGCCTGGTAAATCCTCTAAGCTTTTAGTTGAAACTCCAAAGGGGCATACCCTTGGACTAAGAATGAGCCAGTCATAACAGGACCTAACGCCCAGGTACAGGTCATCTCAAACCATCTCAGTGTCTAATTGGATTAAGGTGATCTGGGATCCGTAAGGCCCCTAGACACCTCCAACAAAGTGAACCCTCTTTAGAGGAAGAGAAAATCATCTTAAGCTTCAAGTAAACTCTAAAATTTTTCATATATAATTCCTCAATCAAAAATAATTAGGCATACAAGGAAATGAAATGTGACCAAAAATCAAGAGAAAGGATAGGCAATAGAAATAAACACGAGGATGCAGATGGTAACTGGTCACGGACATAGCTGTGTTTAATATGCTAAAGAATATAAATGGAGAAATAATAACTGAGAATTATCCAAGGCAAATGAAAGGTATCAAGCCACAGATTCAAAAACACCACAAATCACTGGCAATATAAATAAACGGAAAGAAAACTACAGAAACACATTATATTTATAAATAAAACTGCTAAAAATCAAAGACAGAGAAATTCCTAAAGCAGCCAGAGAAACAAGATTACCCTTAGAGGGATGACAACCAGGCAGTTAGCTGAATTCTCAACAGACACAACGCAAGTCAGAAGACAATGGAATCTATTATCAAAGTGATTAAATAAGGTCAAAACTGGAATTCTTTGCCCAGTTAAAAATTCTTTGGCTTCTGGTTGAGGATAGACAGGGAGAGTACCCAGTCACGGACACCAGCTTACGGGCTGCTGCAGTAACATGGGCAAGATATGACGGTGGTTGGACCAGAGAGGTAGTTTTGGAAGTGATGAGAAGTGGATATATTTTGGAAATGGATATGTTTTGAAAATGGACCTGTCTCCATTTGCTGTCGAATTAAATATAGGTTAGGAGTCAAAGAGAGGAATCCAGTTTTTCTTCAAAGTTTTCGACCTGAACTAACAGAAGAATGAAGTCGCCACCAACAAAGGCGGGAAGAGGACACAAGGAGACAGGCCGGGGGTCAACCAGAGGTTTGTTTTTGGAATTGCCAAATTTGGGGGGTCTATTTGACAAACAAATGGAAATGTCAAGGAAGCTACTAGATATGCAAGTCTGAAGCTAGGGGACAGACTAGAGATTAAAATTCGGCAGGTGTCAAAATGGATTTGTTTCCTTTTTTCATCTTTCCCTTACAACAATAAGGACAATGATGGTTAAGATAGCTGACATTTATTGTTTACTATGTGTCATACTGTGTAAAACACTTTATATACACGATTTCATTTCATCTTGGAAGCTACCTTGTAAAGCAAGTAGTTTCATTACTCCCTTTTTAGAGATTCGAAAACTGAGGCTTTGAGAGGAGAAATCTGCATAAAGCCGTATAGATACTAGTTGACCTATCAGTTTCGTCCCAGGCATTTGGAACAGAATCACAGAATTTCCTTTGATTGTATTATTCTAACATCTACTGAGTGTTTTACAAACCATGGGGACTTAATACATGTTTATTGAATGAATGAATGATTGGTGCTGATCTTAGCGAAATTTTTAAATCCCATCTTTGCATTGCGGTCCACTGCAGAGGATTGCCAGGCTTGGAGAGACGGGTGGGCCCAGGGGTCAGAAGTATGTGA
The DNA here is from genome assembly GCA_963575035.1 of Avahi laniger. Lineage (NCBI taxonomy): Eukaryota > Metazoa > Chordata > Mammalia > Primates > Indriidae > Avahi > Avahi laniger. Next base: position 16,414 of record CAUYSK010099902.1, read on the forward strand.
TGCCCCCATAGGTCCTTGTAGGAGAATCCCTTCCCGCAAGGACCAGTCACGTCTCCATTATAACAAACCACCTTTCGAATGTCCAGGACCCTTGGCTGCCCCTTGTAGAAAGTGTCTTTTTCCTCCCTCCAGTGTCTTCCTGAACCAGCCTACATGAACCCCAGGGATTCCACAGCCCTCCCAAGCTTGGGTGTGGAGGGGGCTCAGCACTGGCAGTTGGGTGGAAGGGGATAAATGAAATTCATTTTAGGTGCTTCTTATAGATGAGGGAACTGAGGCCCAGAAAAGGGAAGGGCCCACCCCAGGTCAGTGGGGCGGGGCTGGATGATCTCAGAACAAAGGCCACTTCTCCAAACAAAGCTCTGATGGCCCAGAGCAAATATTATGAATGCTGGCCCAAGGTGTCATTAAGTTGGCAAAACAGCCCACTTCTCCTGTTTCCTTTTGCCAGGGCACTCTGGGGAGGAGCACCGCTGCTCAAAGGACAAACTGGGGACCACCTGGGTCACAAGAGGACAATAAGCCTTTCCCAAGCCTCTCTGATGCGCTCAGAGATGACTACCATTCATTTAATTCTTTTTTTTTTTTTTTAGACAGAGTCTTGCTCTGTTGGCCGGGCTAGAGTGCTGCGGCGTCATCCTAGCTTACAGCAACCTCAGATTCCTGGGCTCAAGCAATCCTTCTGCCTCAGCATCCCAAGTAGCTGGGACTACAGGCACACGCCACCATGCCCGGCTAATTTTTTTTTTTTTTTTTAGTTGTCCAGCTAATTTCTTTTTGTTTTTTAGTGGAAATGGGGTCTCGTTCTTGCTCAGGCTGATCTTGAACTCCTAACCTTGAGCGATCCTCCGGACTCAGCCTCCCCAGAGTGCTAGGATTACAGGCGTGAGCCACCACGCCCAGCTTCATTTAATTCTTAAAGGGCCTTTGGAGGTTGGGGATTATTGGACCATATTACAGATGGGGAAGCTGAAATTTAAAGAGTTTGATTGATAATTTACAAACAGCTAAAAAGTGGCAGAATCAGGACCTGCATGCAGGTCTAGCTGACTCTAAGTGCTCTATCTGCCAGTCCACAAAGATCCTTCTCGAACCTGCGGCCTTTGCTGCCCTCCTGGCCTGGAACCCTCTTCCCAGCTCAAATGGGCAACGGGGTTGTATCATTCAGGTCTTAGCCAATCACTCGCTCAGAAAGGCCTCCCTCAACACCCACGTGGAGAGCAGCCTTCCTTTTATTACCCCACCTTCACAGCTCATCTTTATCTGATTTCTTACTTATTTGTATACCCCCCGTCGCTGGCTTCTTAGGAGTAGGAACTTTGTCTTGCATCAAAGTTATCCCTGAGCCTGCAGAGTCAAAACATATTAGCTGAATAAATGAATGAACGAGTGAATGAATGAGTGGGCATGCTGCTAGCTGCACAAGCCACAGTCAAGAATACCCGGTTTTCAGGTGTTTTTCTTATCGGGGCACAGCTGGCCCCCCGCGGCGCTGGCGCGTGCACACTCTGCTCTCCTGCAGGAGGAAGACACCTCCTGGGCTCATCGAGGGGGTGCTCCAACAAGCTTGCCCCGCAGAGCCCCGGAAAAGTCCCAAGAGGTGGGCAGCCCTCCCACCTGCTCCCTGGAATGCAACCTGCGGAGAAAAACCTGGGGTGACCGGGATCCACCCGGTGGGAACCCGGAGCCGCAGGCGGAGCGCTGGCGGCGCGCGGCATTGTTTGCCTCTGTGTATGGCAACCAGAAACCACCGGGCCAGCACTTCTCGGAGGCACCCCGCCCCCCTTTATTTTAATCTCCTAAACTGATTTGTCAGCAGCAGGAAGTGACATGACAGCTTTCCTCACAAAAGGGAAACTCCTCCGCGTTACCATGGGGATGGAGGCCCCTGTAGGATCACAGATTTATATAATCTTAAAGGTGTACACACCATGATGTCATCCTGGGAGGGGGCAGGGCGGGGAGGGAAGCAGATGCCAGAGGCTGCAAATCCAAAGCAAATTAGCTCTGATTTGCAGAATTCCGAGGAAAGGAGAGGATGTGGTGGAGGCGGTGGGGGTTGGAAGTAACCTAATGAAATAATGGGTGCCTAGAAACCACAGAAAAGCATAAAGTATGCATCAGTGCATTTTTTAAGTCCTAGAATTAGAAAGCTGAGAGGAACCTTACCCATTTAGATCCAGTGCAAACTGGTCATTTTAAGGAGTGGGAAAACTGAGACGGGAGAATTGCCAGAAGTCACCAGGACAGAGGCAAAGGGATCTGAACATTTCTCCAGGCACTTTGCATTCATGCACTCGTTTCTTTCTCACAGAAGAGCCTCAGTTTTCTCCTCTGTAAAATGGGTGTTGCTGTTAAATGTTAATTGTGAATGTGCCTGGCACACGGTGCTAGCTCTAAAATCGACAGCCATTATCATTACCACATTATGAGTATTAAATCATGATTAAGTTGTCTCTATTTCAATCTCTCCCTGGGAAAAAAATATTGTAACAAAGTTTCTTTTCATCATGAGGTACTGATTTTTTTCCCAAGAAAAGCAGTCTCAGGCCAAATGTGACATTTTCCGGAGGGTCTGAACACAGCAAATCCAATACAGAGGGATAGGAGGTTGTCACTCCTGGCTCCCAGGGCTGGCAGGAGGCAGAATGGCTTAAGCCAGGAGAAGTGAATGACTTGTTTTCACTGGCGGCTTCCTTAGGCAGCGCTGTATTTTTCCACTGCGTGGATCACACTGGAGATTAATTTTGGTTCAGCCAATGTCTGCCAAGCAGAAAGTGAAGGCCCTAGCCCACGGGGAAGTCAGCCATGACATCTGCCACAGACTCGGCGTTGCTGGTACATTTCCACGAAGCGAGATAGCTACAATAGTAAATTTCTAGGCTTTGATAAAAACATTGGGTACAGTTTGTTTTGATAGGCATGAACATACTCGTAATCGGAAACCCAGCGGAGGAAATGAGCTTGCCAGCGCAGGGTGAGTTTTTAGAACTTAGAACACAGGGATCTTTCAGACCCTGGGAGTCAAGTGGCGGACCATGGAGCAGTGGAGAAAGGTCAAGGATACCCATCCTGTGTCAAGACCTTGAACAACAGGGCTGGACTAGGACCATGGCACAGGGCGCTGCCAGAAAAGTCGAGTGGGATGTTTCCTTTTCTGCTTCCCACAGCACTTTGTCCAGAAACAGGCAGGGGGTGGGGAGCAGGCATGAAGGGGCCAGTGACCCAAGAGCTTCACTGTTATTTAATTCAACACTATAGACTGATCATGGGTCGGTAGTCAATTACACCTTCTCTGTTTTAGCCTTCTTGGCAAAAGAGAGTAAAAATTCAGAATATTATCCTAGAGCGAGTCATGTTTAACTGCTTATCTTCTCCAACAAAATTATAAAATCAGAGCGGCATGTGACCTGATTGAGGCCGCAACCAAAAACGCCCTGTCTATATGCAGAGACGCCAGCGTGGACGCCCTCCAAAACGTTATCAATGGCCAGGTTGGGGATGCGGGTGTTGCAGGTGAATTCTCCATATTGTATTTGCTCATAGTAGTTGGATTTTCTTTTTTTAGCCATTCAATGTATTGTCTCACAAAAATAAAAGCCTTTTCAAAAGCAAAAGAGTACTGTAAAACAGGCAAGCGATAAAGTACAAAGCTCATAGAATACAGAAACAAAACACATGTATTATGGATTCCAATTCCCCTATTCCCGCCACTTAGCTATGCTGGGTCTCAGCATCTTCATTTGCAAATATCTTGCTGAATTTTTCTGGGGATAGGTAGCACATACTGCCTCGCACATAGTAGAAACATATTGATTTTGAGTGCATTTTAGAAAACGTTTATCATCTTCCTAACTCTAGCACAGCTCAGAGAGGGGAGGGAGACTTATATTATTCCAAGGCAGACATTAAATGAAAAAGATAATCCAAGCAAATGGCCATTTCTTCCTAGCTTTGGTTCTGGGGACACTTGGGCTCCTTGGGTGACATGGGAGGTTACACAGCTGTTAAAAAGGGTATGGGGGGGCACTTTGACCCAATACCAAGAATTCAGCTACTGCAGCAGGTTTCGTGATAGATTTCACTTGTCTTCCTCCCTTGCAACCCAGCCACTTCATGGGCCCAAGGGGCATTCTGCAGGCCCTGTCCAAATTCTTCCCCATTTCACTAGTGAGGAAGGGATCAGATTTCCAAAAGAAATGAAGCATTGAGATTTCAATAGAAATGCCATAATTTATTCCATTGTATAAAAAAGTCATCCTTATGTAACAAAATGTCTTCTTCGAAGAAGAAATATATTATTTCAGGTCATAAATAATCAACAAACATACAACTGTCGACAACTAAAAAAAACCAACACTGGTGTTTTCCATCAGTGCTGAAAACAAATCTGCTTAGGATATATTTACAGGATAGTACAGTACTCAAAACACAAAAATTGAGGTATTTGGTTCTTCTAGGAGTAGACAATGACATTTGTGAAGGCAGACCACCTGCACAAAAATAAATAAGGTATGTTGTCATATGTATGTGTGTCGTAGGGAATGGTAATACTGGTAGGTATGTCAAGCATGAAGAGATTCTATAAAAAACAGGGGCGAGCAAAAAGAAACTGGCTCACACACTGAGTCCTTTCTCTTCTGCCCCATTTTGTCAGAGGGACTTGATGTACCCAGTATACATTGGTCCCGAATGTGCTGAGCTCAGCAAACGTCTTGACGCCATGTCATCACTATGTATGTTTAGGAACCCAGTGGAACTCGGGTGAAATTAAATAAATAAGGACCAGCCCTCGTGAGCCCCCTCCCCAGAGTTATTGCATTTCTCCTCTCAAGTAGGAGGCTGGAGTTCCGGCGGGACGTGAAGACCCTCAGCTCCCTGGCCCTTCAGCAGCTGGGAGAGGTAGTGATGGGGCTCTGAAGGTAGCTCAGCGCACTGTTCGTGGGGTGGACGGGGATGGAGACGGGGAAGTTGAAGACAGTGGTGGTGGAGGTGCCTCGGTCGAGCACAGCCATGGCGGGGCTCCCGGCCTCTGCTGCGCAGTGCGGAGCCAGCACCTGGGACTCAAACTGCAGCAGCTGGCCCATGAAGCTGAAGTTGGGGGAGATGATGCTTCGCCTCTGCTTCACAAACTCAAAGGCCTCGTCCAGCTTGACTCGGTTAGTCCTCATAAGGTAAGCGAGGCAGATGGTGGCTGATCGGGAAATGCCCGCCTGGCAGTGCACAAACACCCTTCCTCCGGCATTCTTGATGGAGTCTGGAAAACAAAGGGTGGATGGTTACTTGACAGGAGAACTACCACGAGCCCAGGTATAGGGTGTCTAAGAAATGTCATGTGTGTCTTATCCAGAGATGGTCAACATCACCTCATGCCTTCAAATGGACACTGTACATGGAGGTAACGTGGGCACTGTGCAAAAGACCGCAAGGGATTTAAACCCAGACTACGTGTTTCCACTTAGCAGACTGATCTCGGACAAGTCATTCAACTTACTGAGCCGTGGTTTGCTAATCTGTAAAGTGGGACATTACATCCGTATTTTGCAGGGATGTTGCCCATACCAGACTGATTCTTAATTGTCTGGAAGCTGGCTCAGAGGAGTATCATACAAGTCCTTGCCATACAGGTTGGGCTCAGTGGCTAAAATGGGAAGAAAAAGGCAGGAAAGTCCAGGCATCCATTCCATTTACCTATGAAGTCGATTGCTTCGTTGAACCATGAGCTGATGTCTGCCTTGTGGTTGTCTTCTACAGGGATGCTCTTGTACTGGTAGTGACCCTCAAAATGGTTGGGACAATTGGCTGAGACATTGATCAAGGCAGTGATGCCCAAGGCATCCAGCATGTCCTTGCGGGAAGCGTGATAGGCACTGCCCAAGTACAGAAAGGGCAGGATCTCCACTGGGCCACCCTGAAATCCAGAAATATCCAACACTTGTCAAGCTTGCTCACAGTCAATGCCAGCACCCGCACCCACAAAAGCTTCCTGCTGGAAAAGTCAATTTCAGATACTGGGTGAACTTCTCGGCAACGTTGTCGATATAACTAAACAGTGGACTAAGCCCATTTGCCTGGGCAGGGCCGGCAAGTTCATTTCTGTAGTGCCAGCAATTTGAGACTCGGCTCCATCAGACCACTTAACTGTGGAATAAATCATATCCCTGTGTCCTCTGTTATAAATAAACTGCAGGTCACTTTCTATATTCTCATTGGCATTGCTCTTCCAGGTCTTTGCCAGCTCTTACTTGTCCCCTCTGGCACGGGCCCCTACTGACCTGATCATAGAGTGGGGTACTGCAGGAACCGCACCCGGATTCCGCGCTGTCAGGGACGCTAGTACTCAGGGGAAGGCTGAGCCCCATGGGGGTCGACTGTTTGCTGCACAGCTCCGGGCAGGAAGCCGAAAAAGCTTCATACCCTCCTGAGAATACAAAGACATTTTTTTTCCATTAGTACTGCCGGGACAGGGCACCTTCATACAACTCCCCCACCCGCCAGGGGCTGGAAGTTTACGTCGAGTGGCCCAGGCAAGTCTTTGTTCCCAGAGCCAAACAAAGCCAATGACAAGTCCCCAGAGACACAACTCCAGCGCCCACGCGCTGCAGGTGGGGCAGCGCCCCAGGAGGCCAGAGCCAGGGGTCCCCCGCAGGGTTCCTGGGGGCGTGCGGCCCCGCGAGCTCCCCCGAGGGCGTACCTTTGAGGAAGAAGACCTGCGCGGCGCGCGCCTCGCGGCAGAGCGCGCCGGCGGCCAGGGCCAGGGTGCCGTCGCGCTTGGCGCCGTCCAGCGCTGCGCTGCGCTCGTCCAGCAGCACCACGGCGTGGTAGGCGCCGGCCAGCAGGCGGCCGCGCAGCTCGGCGTTGGGCACGATGTGCTCCAGGCCCATGGCGCCCTTGGCGCGGCGCCGCACGATGGTGCTGAAGCGCACGTTGACCGAGCCGGCGATGTGGCCGGCGTTGAAGGCGAAGAAGGAGCGGCAGTCCAGCAGCAGGCACTGCGCCGCGCGCTCGCCCAACAGCGCCCGCAGGCCCCCGGCGTCCAGCGTGCCCACTTCCATGACCATGGCCGGCGCCAGCGCCCCCAGCCTGCAGCTCCGCCGCGCTCTTTGTCTCTCCTCGGAAGCCAAGCGCAGGGCGGCGGGTGTCGAGGAAAAGCCCGACCCCGGCTCTTTGCGCCGAACCAAAAACTGCCTTTGCACTGGGCGTGGGGCGTCCCGCGGGTCTCCAGCCACCTCAGCTTCGTAGCGGTTCCCCGACTGCCCTCCGGCCGCGCCCAACCCACAGCCCCAACGTCCTTCGCTCGGAGCGCGACCGGGGAAGCGCGCTTATATGCGATGTGGCTGCCGGGGGCGGGGCGGGGCGGGGCGGGCCGGCGCGCGGGGGGAGGGGGTTTGTTTGTTTGAATGGCGATCACGTGACGGGGCGGTGACGTCACCGCCCTGCCCGGCCGGGCGCCGCCGGAGCCAGAGGCGAAGACGTCATCGGCCTCCGAGCCGGGTCCGCTGGCCGCGCGCTGGCCCGCCGCCCGGCCCCCCACCGTCCTGCCCGCGCTCGGCGCGTACGCGGGGCCCGACCCGCGCCGCTCTCCCGGCCTAGCGGGGAGGAGGGGGACGCGCCGCCCGCCAAGGGCTGACCTCTGGGATGCAAGGGGCAGTGACAGCGGACGACAGCCACCTGCCGCCGCCTCGGCGCTCCTTCCTCTCCCCCTCCCCCAGCCACAGATCCGAGCAGAAAGGGGCTTCCTGTGCTTTTGCATACACGTATTCCCCTTTCTCTCATTTCCTTGTCACTACTGGCAGGGGACCTGAGTTCCCAAAGAGAAGACTGACTTGCCCAGTGTCACTCCGCCGGGCTGCGGAGCGGGGGCGTAGAGAGGAGCCTGGGGCGGGTTGGAGAAAAATGAACTTGGTCGGTAGAAATGTCGGTTCCACCAAGAACGACCCGAGTCAATTGGGGCGACGAGGTTCAGGGAAATGTTTTCCGGTTTCCCAGACTTTCTCTGATGTTACTTGAAAAAATTTACATCTGCCATGAAAAATGGCTCCAAGCAGACCCCCAACCAGGAGAAATGTTACTCCTAGTCACGTGGTCCCTGGAAAACTAAGCCAAGGAAGGCAGGTCGGGGGGTGTCGCAAGGTCCCGCAATGGAGTCAGGGTTGGGCGTTCGGTGGGGGAGCGACCCGCCGCGCGGCTCAGCAGCGCCCCCGCCAGGGGCCGCCAGCCACTCCTCTGTCACGCGGGCTCAAGACCTAGCTGCTTCGTGCCTTTCCTTATTTTATGAAAATACAGTGTGTAGACTGAACGCCTGTATGCGCCGGCCTCTCTGGGCCCTCGCATTCTATGCAGTATGAACTCGAAATCCTGTCGCGGCGCTCTAGGCAGAGTGCCAGCACCTGGACCCCAAAGCTTGGGAAGACCCCACACACACACGGTACCGGTGCCCTCAGTCCTAGAGACGGCCCCCTGCGACGTGCTAGGCACACAAACATAAACATTGCGCCACCCGGCCGGCCGGTGCCGAGTCAGGAACATTCTGCGGTTTCTTCTGCCAGGGGGAGGGGATTTCACCGGCCACCCTGTGTCGTTGCTCTGTGGGTTGAATCACCAAAGGCAACTTCTGCATTTGCCTAGCTTAGCTTGTGTATATCATATGCGCAAACTTTCTGCCTGGATTCTTCTAGAAAAGTTCAGGGCACTAAGTGTTTTTTTTTTTTTTTTTTTTTTTTATTAAAGGGCGTTTTCTACCTGCATTTGAACCTTGGTCGAGGACAGCAAAGAAGTCTTCAGATAAGAACAACACCCTCCCTGTATCGAGAGAAGAAAAAGAAATTATTTGTTTATACTACTTATTCAGCTGAGGAACTCAACATATTTTTTGTGTTGAATCATGGAATGTTACAGCTGCTGACTTTTGACTGCATACCTACTCGATTTGTCCCGATTTTTATTTATGTATTTATTTTGACCTGGCACATTCATTACACCTTCTCCTACCCACATTTAAAAAAAAAAAGAAAAAACTCTTTTATACAAATATCACAGTGGTAGAGGCACAGGCTGGCCCTGGAGGTTTCCTTCTCATCAGTGGCTGGAAAGGGCATAAGGAGTAGGCTTGAACACCATGCTGCCATTTTGCTGCTGGATGATCCTAGGTCAGTCTTTTCCCCTAGTGAGCCTCTAAGTCCACGTCTGTAGAATGGGTCTATGGTGGCCCACTGTGAGGATGGTTTGAGGCCCAAGTGGGAGATGGTGGGTTTAAGGAACCCAGGCCCTACCCCAACCCTTCTCGTTATGATTCAATAAATCTCTTGGTTTTCCCTTCCCAGCAGAATGGTTCCTATATCATCATGCCACTGTGCTTTCAGGGCTTGGCATCAGAACCCAGGAGAAGGTCACCACAAGCCATGGGCTTATGAAAGACATCAGTAGATGTAGGTGGGACAGAGGCCCAGCTCAGGGAAAGGTCCCTCCTTGAGAGCAACTAACACACAATGGCTTGGGTCAGTGGTCACCTGCCCAGAGACAGGCTCCCCATCCAGGCAGTGGAGACGTTGCTTCTGGCTGGAGATCGGCACACAAGAGAGGCCGGGCATAATCTGGTCTGCGTAACTGTGGAAGGTGTAAGGGGCTGGCACAGTGGGCCCGGCTAACAGACAGGCACGAATCAGGATGAATCAGTGGATGTTGACTCGGGGGAGAAAATTGGGCCTTTCTGACCTGAGCTGTTCCCAATTCTAGTCGTGTTTAGGAATAAACCCGGAGGCAGTGTGGAGTAATGGGAAGGATCCAGGACTTTGGACTCCCTGATAGGCCTGGCCTGGACTCCCCACCTTTAATGTGTGGCCTTGAGTAAGTCACTTCACCTTCCTGTTGTGATGGAGAGGATGGAGGTGATGGAGACCCAGCGGAGCCAGGGTTGGCACCAGCCTCCATCCCTGCCCTAGTCCTGCTCTCAGAGTCAGCTTTGGGCCTGCCTTGGGATCACAGGAAAAGTGAGGGTAGAGCTTCCACTTTCACAGTGGGAAAGTAGCCCCAGCTCACTGCTCTGTGACCTTAGGCAAATAGCTGAACGTTGCTGGGCCTCAGTTTCCCCATTTGTAAACTGGGAATAATATCCTTCTGGGACTAAGTAAAAGAGTGTGAGAAATGGCCTGGTGTGGCTCACACCCAGAGGGGTGCAGGGTCCCACAGTCATGTTCTCTCTTTCAAAAGCCACAGCCCACTTACTGTCTCCCTGTGCTGTAGTGTGGTTCCTCCCCTCATTAGCCTTCTGTGACTCCCTATTACCCACTAAATCCAAAGCCCATCACCACTGGGCCTTGGCCATCTGTCTGGCTCAGGCTCCCGCTCTCTTGGATTTCTCTGTTGTGCTCCAGGAAAGCTCCACGGGCCTGTCTTCCTCGAATGTTCTGGTCCTCTCCCTCCCTCACACCTCTGCTCACACGACTCCCCCTCCCCCTGCCAGCATGGCGGCTTGGCTCGTCTGGGCTCCAGCGTCATCTTTCTAGCTGAAGACTGCCCTGGCTTCTCCAAATCTCCCCTCGCCTGAGCCCTGGAGGACATTGTCCGAATATTCTGACTGCGTAGAAGTCATTTAGATCCTTGTCTTTCTCCCCCTGGGTTGTTAGCTTGTGAGCTTGAGGACAGGACTGTGTTGTGCTTTTGTCATCTTTGGACCCCCCACCCGACCACGTTTCATGCGGTGCGGACACGTAGTCGGCCCGCGGCTGGTGAAATGGTGGAATTTTGTTAAAGGGTCCTATTGAAAACTGTCAGAAGAGAGGATGGAAATTGACATTTATGAAGCCTCACCTTTGTGCCAGGTGCGTTACGGGGATCACGTCGTGAACTTATCAATGATCCTGTGAGTGATCCTTATCCCCATTTTATAGGCAAGGAAAGAGGCTCAGAGAGGGGACGTGTCCGAGGTGACAAAGCTGGGAGCCATCACACACACATCCAAAGCCAGGCCTGTCTGACTTGAGAGAGGGAGTGGGCCTAGGCATCCAGCCATGTAAACCCCGGCTGTTGAGGCCTGGGCCTCCGGAAGCCCCATGCCAGGCAGTGCTGGCTGGCACCTCTGACTCGCGGCTTGCCTGGAGCTCTCCTTGCTGGCAGAGTGGTCCCTGGCACCAGCCCTGGAGGGAGCCTGGAGCCTCCTAGGATTCCCAACTCAGGCCCTAGTGTCCCTGCTAAGGAGACTTGGCAGCCACTTGGGCCCACCCTGAGGGGCTGGCAAGGGTGACTTCACCCTCCACACCCAGCAGTTAGGACAGAGCCCGCTGCTGTTGCACAATCTCTACAAACAGACCTCCACAGGCAGGCCTGGGAGGGCCTGTGGAGCTGCGTCATCTCCTCCAGCCCCCACGTTTGAGAAACAAGGGCCTAGAGAGGTTAGGCAACTTGTCCAAAGTCACACAGTGTTCAGAACATTCTCACTTTAGGTAGCCTTATGTGAGCCGAGTATTCAAACCCTTAGCAGTATTTCTCTCTGGAGGGTGGAGCTTCTTCATCCTCATTTGACAGACAAGGGCCCAGAGAGGTTAGGCAACTTGTCCAAAGTCACACAGTGTTCAGAACATTCTCACTCTAGTCAGCATTATGTGAGCTGTGTGTTCAAACCCTTGGCAGTGTTTATCTCTGGAGGGTGGAGCTGCTTTCATTTTCTTCCTTATAACTCTGTATGGCTTGAACATTTTGAACACGAATGTGTAACTTTTATAACCAAGAAAAAAGATAAAAATGTTAAAAGGCAACCACATTTAGGGTAACAGCATTGTTGTTAAAACCAAGTTAAGGAGTTAGACCGCCTGGATTAGAATCCCAGCTTGCCCACTCGCCAGCTGTGTGTACTTGGGCAAGTTACTTTACCTCTCTGAGACTTGGTTTTCTCATCTGTAAAATGAGAATAATAATAGTATCTATCTTGTAGGGCTGATAAGAAGCTCATATGAGACAGTAAAAATCAAACACAGCCGGTGAGCCAACTAGCCTGCTGCCTCTTTTTGTACAACCCACAAGCTAAGACTATTTTTTTTACATTTTAAATGTTTGGGGGAAAAAAATCAAAAGAAGAATCATATTTCATGACATGTGAAATTATATAAAATTCAAATTTCAGTGTCCATAAATAAAGTTTTATTGGAGCACAGCCACGCCCATTTGTTTACATATTGTCCGTGGCTGCTTTTGCATACAATGGGAGGTGAGTAGTTGTGAGAAAGACTGCATGGCTCACAAAACCTGTCCCTTTACAGGAAAACGTTGCCAGCCCCTGATAGGAACTCAGGGATGAAAAGTGCTTTAGAACGATGCCTGGCACAGGGTATTTAGGAAACTTTGTTATTGTTCTTACATGAATGTTTATAAACCCTCCTTCGCCCAGGATGTGTTTAAAAGCAGTAATTGCTTACATCATATCTTTCACTGTGTCAAAGGCACGTTTTTCATATTTTAGCATTTCTCAGAGTGGAATGTGATTTGCATTCGGGGCATGTCATTGTTAGTTGACGTAGCAGTTGACAGCATTTTTCTTTCTTAATGCTGCATAAATTAATGAAGGGACCTCAGAATCGATGACACCCTAGAACCTGTAAATGCAGTAAAGGAAAAAAGGTTTAAGGTGAAAAAGAATTAAAGTGCTGCAGTCATTCGATCAACGGACATTCCCAACAACCAGCTAGACCCTAGGTGCTGAGTGCCAGGGTAGAAACTGGGGAACCCAGGAAGGGGCTCTCGCCCAGCTGGGAAAGATGCTGAGAGTGGGGACGCCCCCCGGAGATGTAAGGGCTGATGCAGGATAGAAATGTCTGGAGAGGCCGGGCGCGGTGGCTCACGCCTGTAATCCTAGCACTCTGGGAGGCCGAAGCAGGTGGATCGCTCAAGGTCAGAAGTTCAAGACCAGCCTGAGCAAGAGTGAGACCCCATCTCTACTAAAAATAGAAAGAAATTAGCTGGACAACTAAAAATATATATGTAGAAAAAATTAGCCAGGCATGGTGGCGCATGCCTATAGTCCCAGCTACTCGGCAGGCTGAGGCAGTAGGATTGCTTGAGCCCAGGAGTCTGAGGTTGCTGTGAGCTAGGCTGACGCTGCGGCACTCACTCTAGCCTGGGCAACAGAGCGAGACTCTGTCTCAAAAAAAAAAAAAAAAAAGAAATGTCTGGAGAGAATGCCTCTGAGTGGTGGGCTTCAATCATCCACCACTTTCCTGCTGGAAGCCTCAGTTTCCTCTCCTATAAAATGGGACAGCAGTAACTCCTGAAGACCAACTCTCAGATTCGTTGTGGAGAGCAGTCTCCATTGATAACCATTTCCGTCTCTGTCACTGGCCCGGGAGCAGGGACACGGTTTCTTGCCTCTCTCGGTCCCCAGCACAAACCTCGAAGCGAGGTTTTTGGACAACACAGGAAGGATGAGACCAGGAAAGAAACCAGGAACAGCGGGGCCTCCCTGACTCACACAGGCCTGTCCCCCGAACCAGAGACTCCCTGCCAAGGATGGCCCCACGCCACGCCCCAGGGTCCGGTCACTGCAGAAACTGACTGATGCTGTGGTGAGAAGTGACAGCTTTCCGTTGGTTCTTTTTAAAAAAAAAAAAACAATATAAATTAAGATACAATTTCCTTTTCATAATTAGAACACACTTAGTAATTAATGTTGGTGGGAGCAAATAAGGTCCTAATTTGTCTATTCCACACTCTTCTCCGGGGAAAGGAAGAGGAAAAATGATGGGCAGCATGTTCAGAATCACAGCTGATGAAGACGCGGAAGTTGTGCATCCCACCTTTGTCTTGGCGGGTAAGTTATTTGGGGGCGGTTCTTATTAATAATCATTGCCAGTCTCTGCTGAGCGCTTGTGATGAGCTGGCACTTTGCCGGGGGCTCTATATCCATCTCCTCATGTGCTGATGACACTAACCCTGTGAGGTGGGTACCCTCACCACCTCCGAGTGAAGAAATAAGGGAACTGAGGCCCAGAGGGCTTAACTTGTCCAAAGCACACAGCAAGGACTTTGTCCCTCTCTCTCTAAGTCCTTCGTCCTTATCTCTCCACGGCACGTAGCAGGCGTGGCATGAGTGTAGCATGTCGCACCGTTTCCCTGTTTATTTCTTGGAACGATAACTTGAAGGGGCCACTTTTAGATTCCAAAGGGAAGAGAAAAGGCAACAGGCCCCGAACTCAGCCTTTCTGCCTGGCCCTCTCTGACTCACTAGGCCACATTGGACAGATGAGTCATGCGCTGGCCTTGACTTCAGCAGGTTTGGCCACCCGCTGGTGAAGTCACACCTCCAGCACTCCCATGCATTCGTTGGTCCACGCATCCAACTTCACAGCAGGCAAGAAGCAGGCCTGGGCCAGCTTGCCCAGGGTCGGGGACAGGAAAGTGCACAAACACTTCTGGGTGTCTTCGAATTGCGGCGCGGCTGCTCAGTCCTAGCCTAAGAGATCCTCTGCGGGGCCTGTATCAATTTGCTGGGGCTTCCATACAAAGCACCACAGACTGGGTGTCTTCAACAGTAAGACGTTATCATCCCACAGTTCTGGAGGCTGGAAGTCTGAGATTAAGGTACTGGGGCTCAGGCTTCAACATATCTTTTTGAGGGACACAGTTCAACCCATAGCAAGGCTTGTACCCCAAAGAGAACCTGCCTCTATGTGTGGTGAAGCTATGTGTTCTAAATATGAGGAAAAACAACCCTTGTTTTTGGGTGGGATGACTCAATACCATAAAGATACACATTTGGCTCAGGTAAATATACGCATTAGCCATGATCCTCATGACGATACTGAGGGTGAGGGTTTTTATTTATTTATTTTTTTCTGGAGTTGAACAAGTTGATTCTAAAATTGATATGAAATAATAAACAATCAAGGCAGAGGTGGGAGGATCTCTTAAGGCCAGGAGTTTGAGACCAGCCTGGACAACATAGTGAGACCCCTCTCTCTACAAAAAATAAATAAAAACTTAGCCAGGCATGGTGGCACGCACCTGTAGTTCCAGCTGCTTGGCAGGCTAAGACAGGAAGATCACTTGAGTTTAGGAGTTCAAGGCTGCAATGAGCTATGAGCCACACAGTAAGACCCTGTCTCTAAAAAATAAAATAAAATGATTTTTTAAAAATACCATAAAGCCTCTGTAATTAAAATGGTATAGTTGGAAACAAGATAGCCAGACAGACCCATAGAACACAATAGAAAGTCCAGAAATGTA
>CAUYSK010099903.1:0-71012 GCA_963575035.1 Avahi laniger
TGTTAACACTATTTATTCTTCTTTTTCAGTAACAGGATCTTTGAATGTGAACTGGGCACATGGCTGTCTATATTAAGCTGGTATTTTCCAGCTTGTCTTGAAGCCAAATGTTGCAATGTGACAATGTTCTGGTCAATGGTATATTAAAAGAAGTGGTGTGTATAATTTCTGCCAAGTCTCCTTCACAGATGTGGTGTGCCCATGCTATTCCTTGTTGTCTTGAATTGCAATGTGACAGTCGGAGTGTGTATAGCCATTGTGCACTGCGAGATAGAAATCTGGAGTAGAGAACCCCTAGGTCCCTGATGACATTATAGCTGCCACGCCTGCCTTACAATGCTCGTATTACATGAGCAAAATAAGCTTATGTCTTTTTTATGCCACGTAATAAAAGATACTCATTGCCATAGTCTGTGTTCTGTTGCTCACAACAAAATAATTGAAACTGGATAATTAATAAAGAAAAGGAATTTATTTCTTATAGAGGCTGAGAAGGTGGAGGGGCTGTATTTGGTGAGGGCCTTGTTGCCGGTGGGACTCTCTCCCTCGGTGGCGCAGGCTGTCACATGGTGAGGGGGCTGAGAGTGCTAGCTCAAGTTTCTCTTCCTCTTCTTATCAAGCTACCAGGCCCTTCCCATAACCCACTAATCCATTAACCCCTTAATCCATTACTCCATTAATATATGAATGGATTATTCCATTTATGAAGGCAGAGCCCTCATGACCCAATCAATCACCTCTTAAAGGCCCCACCTCTCAATACTGCTACGTGAGTTCAGCATGAGTTTGGAGGGCACAAATATTCAAAACATAGCACTTATACCTTCACGTATCCTGGAAAATTGTTGAATTAAATAATTAAAGAAAAATATAAAAAATGAATAATTGAATAATTTTGAGTGCAAAGAACTAAATTAGGCTTCCATTTTAAAAATACTGTGGACTAAATTATCAGAGAAACTCCATCTTGCATGCATAGAAATGCTGGATGAGGTATAAAAACACATCTTCCTAAATCCATGGCAAAGCTGATATGAAAGAAAGGAAATTCTTCAGAGGTGAAAAACTAAATCCACAGGGTTAAGAACCTTGGAGCTATTGTTTGCCCATAGTCTATTTGTTTATTTTTGCTGATACAGAATTTAGATATTAATGGGTAAAAAATTAGAAGACTGGAGGTCCCACGGGAGACCCAATCAATAAAGCTGAAACCACTAGAAGTTCACATTCCCAGTGGGCTGACTAGATGAAAAAGAAAAAGAGAGAAAGTGGGATCTGTAATTATCTTGAATTATTGGCTCTAGATGGAGAGGGAAAAAATTAACTTGGAAACTTCTAAACAAAAATACTACTCTGATTTGGATTCAGGGAAATTCATTTTATCTACGTGGCCAGAAAAATCCCAAGCTAAAAATATCTATTTTTATTGTTCCCCAACTGTAATTAGCAAAAGAGAATGAAAATCCCCTTCGGGGGATGCATTTTAAATACAGTACTCAAAAATTTTCTAGATAAAGTGTCAGGAAACATAAGTTCATAATCAAAAATTCTGAAATATATGAGGAAAAAAGAAAATAAATGAGCATCAACAAAACCAACAAAATATATAACTGTAGATATAAGTGTAAAAATGTAATGACTATAATATTGACTTTTTGTTAAAATAAACTTTAGAAAGTCAAAATTATGAATAAATTAAAATCCATGTGATCAGGCATATTTGATTAAAAAACAAATAGAACTTCAAAGAATTAGGAATGTAAGATTTGATTTTTTAAGTCAATCAATGGGTGGGGAAGTGGCAGATAAGACACATTTGGGGAGAGAGTAAACTGGGTGACGGATCTGAAGAAAGAAAACCCACAATAAGAGACATAAAGGTAGGAGATGGCAACTGTGGAGAGATAAACTGAAACAAAGAAGAGAGCAAGAAATATTCTGATATATGCCAAAAGAGGACAGAAAGAATTAAGTGGTGTAATTTTCAGAATATATGAGAGCTGACAATATTCCAGTGCTGATAAGAGACATACATCCTCAGTTTCAGAAACACACAAAAATAACAAATACGAATCTGTACTTAGAGACAAAATAATCAAAACCAGAGGATAAAATCAAATCAAAGAGAAGGTTTTAAAAGCAGCCAAAAAGAAGGGCTAGACTGCCTACAACAGAAGGGCAACTGGTGTAGTAATTTCTTGCTGTCTAATAGCAACAGTGGCAGCCAGAAGACAGTGGAGTGATGTCTTTGAATTATGAGAAGAGATTGTCATCAACTTAGAATCCTATGTCCAGGGACACTATCTTTCAGAAATAAAGACTTTTTTGAAATACTTTTCTCTAACTGAAAGATCCTCTCTACAGGAACCTTCAAAGGTTATGTTAAAAAAGTAGAATTGATATAAAGGAAGGAAAATGTGGAATGAAAGAATGGTGACCTAATGAAATGTAACGCATTCAACAAATCTTTTTAAAAACAGGTAATGGTTTCGGTTTTCTCTGAAACATTTAATGTCTTAAAATCAGTGGAGCCACATTAATGAAGTTGAAAAAAAAAGATTAAAACTCAAGAGTTTTAGTTATAACTTTTTTCATGTGTAAAAGCTTTAAAAAAGTCTTCTAATATGTAACTTTTTTTTAAACACACACACACACACACACACACACACACGAAAACAAAGAGGTAGAAAATATAGATGAGAATGAGAAAGCCAGGATATAAAAAGGTACTCTGCACGTACTAAAATCACTTAAAATAGAGATAAAGTAAAATAAAAATTATAAATATTACTATAAAGGGAAGGCATATATAAAATTTTTTTCTCCATGAAAGTTTTGTATAAAGTAAAATTACATGAAATAATACTATGATAAAATATTTAAAAAAGAAATAGCAGGGGTATCTAAACAAGATGGACTAAGGAAGGACTTGATATTAACTAATTAGCTGGGACATAAAACGTTTTTCACATTTGACTCCAAAATGTAAAAAGATTCAGATCAATAAATGCTCCCAAAAATCTGAAATGTATTCATTAATAGAAGCAAAACCACCCTTTGAACAGACTCTAGAGACAGAACATGAAAGCTAAGAATTATAGTTGTTATCAAAGAGAAATTACAAAGAGAGAGGCAAAATAACGAAACAAAACAGCAAAATAACAAAGTAAAACACAGCAAACAAAATCAAATATGCCTTAGTATCACTTTTAAGTGCTGGCTACTACGAAAGTAGAAAATTACTATTACTGCTCTTGAATTCATTCATTTCATGATAATTTGCTAAGTTAAGATTTTTTTACAAGCTAAGTTGCTAAGAAGTACATTAAAAGTTGAGAGCTATTAAAACATCTTTCTTTTATATATCAATTATAGAATCTAAATAATAAATACAATTTTAACATGTACATGTATAAAATACATGTAATTGAAAAGCCTAAGTATACAACTATATTTGTATTGATGTCATTCTGTCCTCCATATGGTGACATTTGCTCCAAATGTTAAAGAATAATTTTTAAAATAATTTCCACAAAGAAATATAAAAAATTCCAGCAATAAAAATTTAACAGGCTACCAGTTCTCAGCATAACATTAATTCTAGCAATTAGCTACAAAAGACAAAAATATCTCGATACAAGTGTCAAGTATATACGAGTACTAAAACAAGAATTGTTCATAATCTGTAGAGAGATAATTACAAAATTTTGCTGAGAAATATAATTTAATACATGGAAAACTAACTCTGGTAGGATTTGATTAAATCCTGGTCAAACTAGCAAGGGATACCTTTTCTTTATAAAATGATTCTGATATCTATTTGGATAAGTATTAATACATAAGATAGAATATCGAAGAAAATTTTTGAAATAAATGTCATAAATGGAAAATATCCTTTTCAGGTAGTAAGTCGTATTAATAAAGAGAATAAAATAAATAGGTGTCAAATATATTTCAAGAAGAGACTGTGTGCAAATAGATTTTTCAAAAATGTTCAATTCTAATATGTAATAAAGGACCATCTCAAATCAATATGCTAGATTGAATTATTGCTTTTATAAAAGTAGGACAGGAGACTAAATAATTTAGAAGTTCAATTTCTAGTATCATTTACACAAATAAATATCAGATGGGCTAAACATTTAAATGAAACAAGAGAAACCGTAAACATACTAGAAGGAAATCTAAGTGAGGTGGGCAAGGACTTTGAAGCCTGAAATCAAAGGAAGAAAACATTAAAAATATATAGATTATACTCCAGTAAGTGAAAAGCTAAATTGACAGAGTTTTGATGTATATAATTCAAATATATGTTTTAAATTAATACAAAAATTAAAACATCTGTATAACAAAAAGTTTTTCTATTACTTGTGTATATATATATATATAAAGATCTCTTTTATATAAGTAATAAAGAAAATCTCAAATAAAAATAAATAATTCATGATTATATGAAGATGTTCTAATTCAAAAGTAATTAAAATATAAATTGAAAATTTTTTATCAAAAATGAAAAATATTGATAATTGTATCTATTGATGAAAGATTGAGAAATGGCTTATGTATAGCATATATTATATATATGTTATTGAGAGAATTCTAATGGTATGTGTTTGGGTGATGTTGGTAATAAAAGTCAAAACACTTGGGCAACACCTATTAATATTTAACATTCGAGTGTCACTTCCACATGTAGTAATGAGTGCACGGAGAGGAACTATAAAAGACTTTGTGTATCTCTGCTTACTTACTAGCTATAACCAGCCACAGCTTTATTTCCCACAACATAAATATGATAATATTTTCCTTTTATGTATTGTATATATTGACATTGAAAGAATTTAACTTACTATAAAACTTTAAAAAAATACCAAATTGTGCATATCCAGGTTACCATTTATAGACAATAAATTAATGTAGAAAATGCGTGACACATAAACCAAAGTTATCCCTCAGTGATGGCTATAATGAACATGTTTTAGTCATGTAATTATAAAAGAACAAAATATAAATGAAACAAAAAACTGACATTAGAAATAAAAAAGCAGAAATTGTACTTTTTCCACTCTTAGTTGAGTAGTACCCTTTACTAAACAACCTTGTAACACTTTCTTTATCATATAAATGCCAGTTAAGGGACTACTCAAAGCTTCTTCCACGGATCTGACCGCTAAGTGAAGCTAGCTATGACATCCTCACTTTGACCTGCCCGTCATTCTCTTCAAGCTCCAGTGTCCCCACAGCTTATGGGCCTTAAGTGTTATGTAAATCCCACTCTACCATCTTCCAGAAAGGGTGAGATTTTTCTTTAGTAATTATTTTCCCTTTTCTAGCTTCTCAGCATGTTTTCATTTCCTTGAACTCGTAATGATTTTCTTCTGATACTAATAGATCTAGTAGTTGCCTCATCTTTTCAGCTAGACCATTAAACCAAACAAGAACCTTACATTAAAGGACTTAGAGGTCATGCACCAGCTGAGTTATCAGGTGATAAAAGTTTTTGGACAGAAAAAAAAAAGAATTTTGATGATTATCTCCTCATGTTTTTAATTATACCATTTAAAATACCATGTGTTCCTGGCAAAAAAAATTGGGCCAGATGCAGTGACTCACACCTGTAATCCTCGCACTCTGGGAGGCAGATGGGAGGATCGCTTGAGGTCAGGAGTTGGAGATCACCCTGAGCAAGAACAAGACCTCGTCTTTACTAAAAATAGAAAAATTAGCTACGCACAGTGGCAGGTGCCAAAGCCCCAGCTACTCAGGGGCTGAGGCAGGAGGATCACTTGAGCCCAGGAGTTTGTGAGGTTGAAATGAACTTTGATGACGCCACTGCACTCTACAAACAAAACCACAAAAAAAGCATGTAGCATGTTCATAGAAGTTGGAATATATGTCTAATACTGTAGGTTTCAATTTATTCACATTATATGCAAAAAAAGGAAAAAAAAGCATTGTAAGTGCAGAGCCAAATGGAGGAGCTATAACGACTGTTATTTATTAAGTTTATTATAAGGAATAAGATATGAAGTTATGTAGCTATAGCAAAACTTCTAAATTGGTTTCAATACTGTATAAAATAGCACTAATTATGGCTTTTATTGTACATATATTTTTTACTTTCAACTATATAATATTTTTCAATTGCTATCTAATAAAACTAAGTCTTATTAGTTTTTTAACACTTCAAAAATTTTTTAAGTGTTAAAAAAATTTTTATGAAGTTTCTTGTACTTGGCTGCTAATAGGGTTCATCAAGTATTTTTATGCAGATAGTGTCCTGGTATATGTTTCTATTAATACACGAATGAATTAATCATGGTGAAATTAAGGTAGTTTTTTCATGAATTTGTGGAGTTTAAATAATTGCTGCGATTATTTCTTAACAATATGTGAGTAACGGTTTAGCCACTAAATGCTGTTGCTTTAAAATTGGAGTGGGCAAAGTAGGACCTAGGATTGTTTCATCTAGCGAAGAATAAAATCAGGGTATTGCAATGACAGAAATGCAATTTCTTAACTGTGTTGGGCAAATTCTTTTCAATTTCCCACTTGTAAAATAAAGGAGTTGTTGCATGAACTATCACCAGAATGCTGGCTGAGATTTTTCTTTTTTAATGAACTCTTTTGATTCGAATTGCCTCAAAGGATGCAGAAAGAAAGTTGGATTAAACACCATTTCCAGCTTGCTGCTCCTGTTTCTTTATAGATGTTTGTTTACATTTCGCAGCTTGGGTCTCAAAGGATGAAACCAGACTTACTTAAAAAAAAAAAATGTTGTCAACAACCTCACTCTTCTGTGCAACAAAATCATAACAGAGAACCCCCCGACTTTGTTTTTTCAGTGTAGCCATTCAGTGTACAAGGCCGTGACCTTAAAAATCCCAAGTTCTTAATTATCTAACTGTGAACTGTAGGTAGTAAACATTTGACAAGAGCCAACTACCGCATTCAAACTTCTACACCAGTGGTTATTAGGTCTTTAATTAATTTGGTTCAATTAATTTTAGATGACTCAATAGTAAATATATTTTTGAAAATGCAAATAATTCTGTGAAAAAAATCTGTTTTTAGAATAATTTAATTTTAGAGACAAAATTGTATTTGTCCATTGAGTTTCATGTTGAGATGATTTAATTTAGGAACAGTTTATGGATTATTCAGCTGCATTAATTTGCATTCTTTTCTTCACCTTTCATTTACTTATCTTAAATATTCTTAGTTATAAACTTAAATTTTGTCTTATTAGTGGGCATTTAGAGGGAAATTAGACCTAAAAGTTTAAGTTTGCTTTTTATCTTCAACTAGACCCTATCTAAATTAAAAGAATGGTAAAAAGATTTTCAAATTGAGGCAATTATTGTTGTAGCTACCTACTCTAATAGAAAATGACAACAATAATTTCCAATTAGTTACATTTAGTATCTATCAAATTTTATCTATGCTTATTATCAGATAATAATCTGCACAAAATACGAAAAGCTCTTCCTGTTTTCAATATATTTGAATAATCTCTTGTTGATTGTCAAAAGTAAGAAAACAGGAATATCTGTATTTCACTCTTATATTGTAATTCAGCGAGTCACTGACTTTTTTGTACCACCTACATCTTTGAAAATAAACTTATGGAGAAGACTAATTTCATTATAAAAATTACATAAATTTATTTATATAAGATCATAGGAAGGAAAAGATAATTCTTTTTGTCATTATTATCTGAATATTCCATAATTAGTGTATATATAAAATAAAAATGAATATCTCATTTTGTTTTTGTGTTTTAATTTGGCATGTCAGTTGCTTATTTCTGTATCTTTATTCCCAGACATTTATGCCTGGTCAGCTTCTTTAGACAGATTTTCACAGGTTGTATTTTAAATTTTGCACACTGTTAATCAATGAATCTGTAGTAATACACAAAAGGCATACTCTGTATTAGAGACAAACATTCTTAATACACTGGAATAGTAAATGTAAAAACGTTAAATAATAATGATACCTAACATTTATTGTGAGAATAACCCAAAAGTTCTTAGTTAGCTAATCATGAACTGTACATTTTGTAGGTTTATTATTGCAAACTTACTATGTTCCAGGAATGATGCTAGCAAATTCAGTAAATACTTGAATTCTCAAATGCTATTATTAGCAATCCTCAATCTTTTCTGCTCTGGTTGCTGGACTGTCACTCCATTGGGCAACCTTTGACGAGGTCGTAAAAGACCAGCAAGTCACTGAATAGCATCAACATTTCTGTCATCTAGCTGAGCCAATTCATGTGGCATCCTCTCCAACCCTCCATCCTTTGTCCCTCTCTGATCTTGTCTCTGCTCCTCTCTTTCTCTTTCTCATTCTTTCCCCTTTCTTATCTTTCTTGCAGTCAGGTGGGTCTGAGTCACCATGCCCTTTGATTGTCTAGCCTTTCCTCTCTCCAAATTAGGTTTTTGTCCTATCATTTCACATCCGGAAATATTAAGTTTGGTTTTGCATTCTGGAACAAAGACTTACTCTCATACACTCTCAGAATTTTTTGCCTTTTTTTTAATGACGATGAGCAAATTTAGATTTTAGACCAAATTGTACCATTAGCTGTAGATTACTTATTCATTTGAATATTTTTCAATATACATTTATAATCAGCTAGTATTTCCTCAGCACAGTGCTGGTCTCTGTTCACTGGAGATGTAATAATGCAAAAAACAAAACAAACCCTCCAAACATCATTTCCCCTAAAGGGCTTATAGATTTTGTTCGAATCATCCTATGAACTAAGATAGATCATGAGAAAGAAAGGAGCAACCTAATAAAGAAAATTAACTTGGCTGGTCGTGGTGCCTTATGCCTGTAATTCCAGCACTCTGGGAGGCCAAGGTGGGAGTATCACTTGAGGCCAGCCTGGGCAACATAGTGAGACTCTATCTCTACAAAAAAATAAAAATAAAAAAAATAAAAATCTGGGCCCCTGGTGGGACACATCTATAGTCCCAGCTACTTAGGAGGCCGAGACAGAGAGATAACTTAAGCCCAGGAGTTTGAGGCTGCAGTGAGCTGCGATCATGCCACTGCACTCTTGCCTGGGCGACAGAGCCAGAAGCTGTTGAAAGAAAAGAAAGAGAGAGAAAGAAAGGAAAGAAGAGAAGGAAGGAAGAAAGGAAGGAAGGAAGAAAGGAAGGAAGGAAAGAAGGAAGAAAGGAAGGGAGGGAGGGAGGAAGGAAGGAAGGGAGGAAGGAAGGAAGGAAGGAAGGAAGGAAGAGAGGGAGGGAGGGAGGGAGGGAGGAAATTACCCATGCTGAGTCTTGGGATGAAGCATTCCCTGTAGAAGTTGCTCTCAAACTGAGACCTGGTGCAGGGACAGACAGGAGCTTTCCAGGCTGTGGAAAGAAGGCTTTGTATTTTCTACACCTGCCGCCTGTCTTCTAATGTGTATTTTATCAAACCTTTCTAATCTCCCTGGTTGAAAGTTAGTTTCTTAAAGGTAGCATGAATATTCTTTAAAGGTCCATCAACTCTGTTCCTACTTTCCTCTCAAACTCCAGCTCTAAAATTCTAACCACTCAATTCTGTAGATTAAACACACACACATACACACACACACACACACACACACACACTGAGATGCTTTTAAGGAAGAAGAAAAGGGTTAATAAAATTACCAGGTAGTGATCCAAACAAACTATTGCTTCCTCAGTCTGTACTGAATTTCATTGTTTTAAATTAAGAAGGGTGGCTGTTTAAAGGAGAGATATAGAATTATTGAGAATTTGAATCCCCCCTGGGAGATGTAGATATGGTAGGTTTTCAAATAACTAATAACTACCCATTGTTAAATTACAAGATATATTTATGTCACTTATCACTCTTACTTGATCTTTGTATCTTTGTTGATTCAATTTATCATGAATTTAACTTTTCCTTCTACATGTTCTCCCTCCAATATTGTATGCCTTTAAGTCAAAACCTCAAAATTATCATCTGTTTTTGTCATGACAACATCCTCCTGGGAAACTACACTCATAAATATATTATTAAAGTGAAGTTATTTTATATTAATAATATATCCCTTTATCTGTATTTCTTACATTGGAAATGTAGAAAGAAAATAGGAAATGGATGTTTTCATCCTTTGAACCCACCCATCACAGCCTCTCAATAAAACGAAGTCTTGTTAATGTGGAAAGCAGACTGCATTTTTAAGAATATTCTTCTAGTGATGAGTAGTAGGCAAAGCAGTTTTAAACTAGGACTAGGAATGGAGCCAGCATACCTCTCTCTCTCTCTCTCTTTCTCTTAATGTTTGACAAGCAAAGTACTGTAATGTCCTGAGAGAGATGATTCTTGTCACATTTCCAAATTGGCTGAAACAAGAAAGCTTTGCCAGTAGTTTTTTGTTATATCAAGATTCCCACTATAAAATCAAGACCCAGGATATTCTGCTTGTCTCTGTGTGCTTTTTCATTTTGTTACCATTGGCTTTGTTTTTTGATGGCCAAAACATCTCTGTCAGATTTGATCATTTTGGAAGAAGATACTTTTAAGGTAGCCATACAAAGCAGTTCTGAGTATTCTTAGCATCAGTAATAAGAACAAAAAGTCTTATCTTAAAACCTTGTGTGTCATTTAATAAGATTATTGAATTTAAGTAAATGAGTCATATGCAGGGATACACAGGGTTTTTTTAAAAATGTTATATTTCTTTAAAATAAAAAAAGTTCCATTACAAAGAAATTTTTTTTAAAATAGGTAAATTAAAAAAAAAAGCAGAGGAATTTAATGTAAAGAATATGATCTTTGACATTAGGCAGATTTGGGTCCAAATATTTCTGTCACTTAAGCTGATGACTTAAAAGCAATTTTAAAGTTTCTCTTGAAGTCTTGGCTCTTCATATTTAAACTGAGAATAATATTATCAATGTATAAGCATCATATGGTAGTGAAGATTAAATGAGTTTATTTATAAAAATTACATGGAGCTGTATCTGGTATGTGTTATTAAATTATATCTTTTCTGTGGATCTTCTTTCGGTTGTTGTTTTTTTCCACCATCTTAAATCATCTCAAATCGAGGTATGGGCATTACTCCAGTTTCTAAGTAGTTTCTAGCTTATGGCATCAAAAATCTTTTGTCAGATTGCATTTCAGGTTGTATGAAGGTTAATCCATTAAAAGAAATGAAGCACTAAAGAGGGAATAACCACAACCCAAAAACCAAATCAAAATCCCAGTATAGTAAGTCCTCACTTAAAGTTGTGGATAGGTTCTTGAAAATGAGACTGTAAGAGAAATGATGTATAATAAAAGTGATTTTACAATAGGCTAATTAATATCATCAAGAGTTAAGTTCTTATGGCATATTTCTGGTCACAAAAATATCACCAAACTTCTAAATAAAGGCCAAAACACTGCTAATATTAAACCTTGATACAAATGTGAGCTATACATACATTACAGAAAGATAGATAAAATAATAAAAACAGGTAAGATAATTATTTACCCAAATAATCAGTGAGTGACGGCAGTCATAGCGGTGGTGGGTTCGATCAAGGAATGAATGTTCGCACAAGGAAAATTGTCAGGAGTGCCCCTGCCTCCAACCTTCACAGGGTTCAAAAAGAAAGGATAACAGATACGGTGGCTCTCCGAGTGCTTTTGTGTCATGTTGTTTATTGTGAATTTGTATGATTATTGTACACTTGACAAATGTTTGTTTTGCAATAATTTGTATTCATGCTTTCATCCCTTTTCCAATCTGCTTATTCCAGTTCTGTGTCTGCAGCAGCTGGGGACTGTCCTGGCAGCTCAAGATGAGGTGGGAACCTACCCTGGCCAGGAAGCCACCCCATGGCAGGGTGAGCTCACACCCACAATCACACTCACTCACACAGACAGCATAGGGACAGTCACCCCTGACTGTGGAAGTCAACGGAACCCAGCCTAACTAGCTGCAGGAGAGCTAAAGCAAGTATTTCCTAATGGCCAGAATTCAGCCCATATAAGCAGAGAGCTAAATCATCCATCTTGTGAGTAATGCTTTTCAGGACCACTGGCACAAGATACTGAGGTAAGCCGCTAAGACACCTGGCTGCAGAGAAACCAGACCTATCCAGATCTAACCATCCCAAGCCAGAACAGACCCCTTACTCTGACGTTTTCCTTATTGTAATCTCATTTTGATGCTAAAAATCAGGCCCGGGGTGGAGATTTAACACGCTAATGAGACATACAACGCATGAAGAAGCATGTAATAGAATTACACAAGTGCAAGCAAATCCCCTCCTATACATGCTTACATATCATCCTGTTCTCATCCAAGCCTCTTTAAAACTCTCTTGGAGCTCCCCTCAGAGAGCCAGCCTGAGGACTTTTTCTTTTGTGCATCTCCCTTGTGCTCGAGCATAAACCCCGCTAAAGCCTTGCCTTTGACTCCTGTTCAGCCTCCTGTTAATTTCTATCACATAGAGAGCCCAGGGGCCTGTGCCGGTGACATTTAGACACGCCAGTTCACCCAGTGAGCTCAGCTGTGGGATGCCGGAAGGAACTGAGGGACCCAGAGAACACCCACAAAGGCATGGCGAGAACATGCAAATTCCACATAGAGAGTGATTTTTTTCTTCATCAACATTATAAAAAAATGACATTAATGAAACTGACATGATTTGAGAACCTGATGTAGATAGAATTTAAAAAATATGAGCAGTCGTGATCCCTATTTTATTGAGCAGAGTCTGTCCTTATGAGAAGAAAATATTTCGTACAGTTGGAATATATTTCTCTTAGCAAATTATGTTTATTCTACGGTCCCTGAACCAAGAAAGGAAATACAGCTTGTATTATTTTAACTAACATTGCAATATAAATGTTATCATTATGGAGGAGAGTATTCAAAATAATATTTAAATAAACTATGAGCACATTTTGAAAGTATGTTTGACAAGAAAAGTAGAAATTAAACTCTCGGTTAAATTGGAAAAATGAACACTTTTTATTTCATTATGATTTGGTGGATGATACGGAATAAAATATTTATTATAGAGTTGAGATTTTATTCAATTTGGGGAGAATTGGAGGAAATAAAGCTCCGGAGACGGGGATGGTTGGTGGATCAGAGAAAATTCACCAACTGGAAATTGCAGATGTCAAAGGAGCTGGTGATGAAGTCTGTTGTCTACGCTGCATTTGCTGATGGGCAGCGCCAAAGTTGCTATAAATTCAGCAAGGTAGGAGGTTCCCAGGCAGCATACAGTCGAAATCAAGGACACACTGGGACTTGCACTGATGGATTGTAATCTACAAAGAAAATCGTGAGACCGGGCGCGGTGGCTCACGCCCGTAATCCTAGCACTCTGGGAGGCCGAGGTGGGCGGATTGCTTGAGCTCAGGAGTTCAAAACCAGCCTGAGCAAGAGCGAGACCCTGTTTCTACTAAAAATAGAAAGAAATTAATCAGACAACTAAAAATACATAGAAAAAATTAGCCAGGCATGATGGCACATGCCTGTAGTCCTAGCTATTTGGGAGGCTGAGGCAGAAGGATTGCTTGAGCCCAGGAGTTTGAGGTTGCCGTGAGCTAGGCTGACGCCACGGCACTCACTCTAGCCAGGGCAAAAGAGTGAGACTCTGTCTCAAAAAAAAAAAAAAAAAAAGAAAAGAAAAGAAAATCGGGAACCCACAAGGACAAACTGAGACTCCTGTCTCTCACTGCAGCTAACCCAGACAACATGAGTGACCTGCAGAAGCAGCTGCTGCCTGTCTTGCTAGGACCTGATCCAGAACTCTGAAATTTTAAAGAGGAGAACCCATAGGAGGTGGAGAAGCTGAAGGACAGCACTGCCTGACGTCACCCAGGCGAGCTAGCAGATCAGCAAGAGAATGTGGGAGTTTCTCCCGCAGAGTGTGTGGGCTGCTGCTTCATTCCTGCCTTCCAGGGCTCCTGCTCATTTCTCTCGTGGTCAGCTCGAAGACAGAACCGTTTAAGGAGGGAATCTCAGAAATGTAATTTCAGTTTAGCAAAATTGACACAGAGTAAAACCACAGTGATGCCTTAAAAATAAAGCAAGTAAATGCTGTTAATTTTACCATAAAAAATTGAAAAAATCAATTATGAAAAGATGCGTTCATCCTAAGACTATATTTGAGTAAATCGAATACACATTCCAGGTGCCCGTAAGAAAGGAAACCCTGATTATAGATTCTGTTTCTTGCCGCTCCCTCGTGTTTCTCCTGCACCACACTCATGTCAGAAATCTCAAGGCTCCCTGGTGGCTCAGTTCTGTCTGTCAAATATAATCTTTTCTATTCAGGCCCAGAGTGGAACTCAGAAATACTGTGATGTTAGAAGAAGCACTTGAGGCCAGAATCTCTGAGCTTTAATTTTATGTGTGTAATATTAGGTCTTTTTTTCCTTTGGGTAGATGCCCAGTAATGGGATTGCTGGATCAAATGGTAGTTCTACTTGTATCTCTTTGAGGTATCTCCATATTGCTTTCCACAGAGGTTGTGCTAGTTTGCAGTCCCACCAGCAGTGCAGGAGTGTTCCTATCTGTCTGCATCCACACCGACATTTATTGTTTTGGGACTTTTTGATAAAGCCATTCTCACTGGAGTCAAGTGATATCTCATTGTGGTTTTGATTTGCATTTCCCTGATGATTAGAAGTGTTGAGCATTTTTTCATGTTTGTTGGCCATTATTCTGTCTTCTTTTGAAAAGTTTCTGTTCCTGCTTTGCCCATTTTTTAATAGGGTTGTTTGATTTTTCTTGCTGATTTTCCTGAGTTCTATATAGATTTTAGTTGTCAGCCCTTTATGGGATATGTAGCATGCGAATATTATCTCCCATTCTATAGGTTGTCTGTTTGCTCTTATGATAGTTTCCTTGGCTGTGCAGAAGCTTTTTAATTTTATCAGGTCCCATTTAATTATTTTTGTAGTTGCTGTGATTGCCTTTGGGATCTTCTTCATAAATTCTTTGCCTAGGCCAATGTCTATAAGAGTTTTTCCAACATTTTCTTCTAGAATTCTTACAGTTTCATGCCTTAGATTTAAGTCTGTTACCCACCGTGAGTTGATTTTTGTGAGAGATGAAAGGTGCAGATCCTGTTTCAGTCTTCTACATGTGGCTATCCAGTTTTCCCAGCACCATTTATTGAATAAGGATTCTTTTCCCCAGTGTAAAACAGCATGGTACTGGCACAAGAACAGAGACATTGACCCATGGAACAGAACTGAGAACCCAGATATAAAACCATCCTCATATAGCCATCTAACTTTTGACAAAGCAGGCAAAAACATTCACTGGCTATGATTTTTATTTTCTCATCCTCTGGGTACCTGAGTTTTCTGGGGCGTTTCTGCACAATGGGAGCAATGAATACCAATGTTCAAATTAGATTGCCTTTTCCTTCCATTACAGTCTCTCCACTAATTTCTTGGAGTCCGTACAGAGTTGTCTTATGTGCTTTGGGACAGGTCACCACTGTCCTCGGGGAGAAGCTCGGTTGCCCAGATCAAGGCTGTTCTACTCTGCAGCGTGCCTGCCTGCCTTGTGGCTTCTGGGCCTGTGGCACAGCAGTGGGGAGGACGGAGCTGTAGGCAATCTGCAATTTCCTCTTGTTCTTTATGACCAATCTCTGCTGGTTCCTAGATGCTCAGAGACTTCCATGGATACAGCTCCTTTGGTTTTGCCATCTCTTTTTGTTGGCTTAAAAAATCAGTCTCTTAAACAAATCCATTAATCTTATAATGAATTCATCTTCTCATACTTCTCCTTTTACACCAAAAATAATTTCTTGCATCCAAACTATAATAATCATAAAAATAAATAAATGACTCAGAAATATCCGAGTCTGTAGGTTTCACCAAAAGACAAAATCTATCTCCCATTTGAACTTGATTTGAAATCCTACCAAATAGTATTAATATTCTTACAGTCTCTCAGCCTTAAATTCTGAGTTCTTTGATTCCTTTTCAAATCAAACCGGTATATATTGTCAATCATTTTCAATTCAGTGGCTCCTTCTGGCCCTCTCTCTTCATATTCTTGCTGCCCTATGTTGAGTATTGCTTTCTCTTTATTAATACATTACTTTCCTGGAGTACATCCCTGTGTGTGGGTGTGTGCATGCATGCATTTAAATTTTGGATCTAGCAGTGACACTATGACAGTGTTTAAAACACATGACAGGTAGAAAAAGGAGAAGATAAAGAAGAAATCTACAGGTCCAAAGAGGAAGAAACAATGTAAATTAACAGTTGAGCTTATGCAGCCTAAGAAGAACTAAAGAACAGAGCTAGTCTAACACACTATTTTTCACCAGGTAGGTAAAAACAAAATGAGGCTAAAATTATACATTATTTAAAGGACAATATGGCTAATAATGTAGCTTAAACTATAAGGCAAAATAGGATTACAAAATTTGCCAGTAAAAGAAAATATAGAACAGTCGTACAGAAAGGGTAGATTAATGTAATGAGGTGATTACTCTTTTATGCAGATTATTGGAAACAATATATCATTCTGTTGCTGTGTTGGCAGGTAGACAGTTTTAATATTAAACTAACGGTATAATAGTTGTTATGATTTTTTTAAAAAAATTATTTATTATAAATTGAAAATGTATAATTGTATATGTTTAAGGGGTAGAAAATGCTCTTATGACTTAAAAAATAAAATGTGGAACAATTAAATCAAACTAACTTATCCATCACTAGAGTAGTGATTTTCTGTGCCCAACTTAGAGTATCTACAAATTATATTATCTATCTTCATATTACTTAATTTTCATATATAAAAATTTAAATATTTTCCTCATGCAAGGAGAATTATAATGAGACTTAAATCGACTTTGCGAATATACTTTACAATATTTCCAAAATTTTCTGATTGGATATTATTACTACCTAAAAAATAGAATATTTTAAATATCTTTTTAATTGCAATGGCTTAATAATTTTATTTGCTTACATCTTAAAGGCATAATGTTCATCATTAAGAGTAATGGCTGCAAATCAAAATTTCAATTTTTTAAGAAAACGTCCAAATGTTTTATGCTAATTTATTTTTGCATCTGATTAGATCTCCATTGTGTTTTCCTCCTGCAAACATTGGAGAAGTGTCAGCCCATGATACATTTAGAGAAAATATATTTAAGACTCTACTGTGAGACAGACTTTTGTTAATACACGATAATATAATCCATGAAGCTCCTAAATCTCACTCTTCAAGTATTCGACACCTATAACAGCTTCTAGGTAAAACAAACTAGCTCTAGTGACTTTACCTACTCAAGTCAAATTACAATTAATAATCTTCTATCAAATTCATAAAGAATTCCTAGCTCTGGCATCCAAATATTCTGTAACTCTAACTTTGATGTAACATTTTTACTTAGTCTCTCGTTAAAATCCTTCCGGCCCTGCACTGTACGCTCAAACAGATCTCTTTATCGTTCCTTGGATACATTTCTGCTTTAAAGCCTTTGTTCAATATATTCTGTATCCTTCTGAGGCCTTCCCCACCCTCAGAACTGTGAGTGTTGAAATCCTATTATCTTTCTAGACTTCTCTCAAACGTGACCTTTTCTATGATGCCTTCTTTGATCACACCAACGAGGAGTCACCTCTTCCTTCTTTGCATTCCCACAGCACTTAATACATCTTGTACAGCAGTTACAACAGCCTGCTCTGTGGCAAAGTTGTTTAGGAATACTTTCTCCTACTAAAATATACAACTAACCAGACAATATTACTTGTCACATACTTCTGCTCTCTGCAGAATGCTTTCTTGGTAAATAAATGTTAGCAAAATGAATAACTAAACAATTATCTGTATTACTATTTAAAAATGATAATTTAAAGGCAAAAATTCCTCACTTTGTAATTTACAACAAAAATACTAATGGCGTTTTTTTTGAAATCATGTTCCATATAATATTTTGGACACTGTTAAAATTCTCATGTGTGCACTCTATGTGTGAGTTCCTCTTGATGTGATTTTTTTAACTTTTTTTAGTTTATTTTTTTTTAAAGTTACACCTTTAATTTTTTTATTTCCACTCTTCTATAACACCCCAAGGTATTAACTTCTCTGTATGCTCAACTTTTTATTTTACTAACTTTACTTAGAAGACTTAATCCATGTTTACAGGTTTACATAGTATTAAATTTATATCAGGAGTTTAAAGGCAGGCTTCCTTTTTAAAAGAATGAAGGATTTCACAAGTTTTCAAGTCATCCTTGATCAGGAGTTATGTTAATCTTCTCTTTTCCAGATTTTGTACAATTTTCATTGAAACAAGCACGTCCTGTTTTGTTTTAATGGAAGTTATATATCCTATAGCAATAAAGACAACTGTAACACAGTGAATTTATTCATGAACATTCAGGACACCCTCTACAGGGGATGACTCTAACCCTAACCCTAACCCTGACCCTAATCCTAGCCTCAGGATCATAAAATTTATTCTAGAAGTGTTCATAACTGGACAGAGTAAACATCATTGGGGAATCAGTATATGTAGTCATTTATAGCCACATTCTATCACTCTATACTAATCACCATGAGAAGTTTTATGCCTAAGTGGATAACACACCTAGGGAAACTTCTATGGTAAAACCAATACAAATTCCCGATTAATGTTTTTTTCAAAATGTTCAAACTATTCTATCATGTTAAAATAAATGTTGTCCCTACACTGTGTACTGGAGTGAACTTGGGTTCAGAGAATCTGCTTTTAAATCCTGTTTCTCTCATTATGTATCCATTATGAGATCTGGCAAGAGATCCTTTCTGTGTCTTTTCATTACTCTTAACAAGAAAGATAATAATGTTAGACATCTTATAACATTTTTGTGGATATCTGTATTTACAAATCAGTTTTGGTTACATTAGCATTTAAGTCGAGTTATAAATATTAGTATATTATTATTGCCTGAATCATTCAGCTTGCTCACAGCAGTTTTGTGTTACTTAAGTAAATTTATTTAAAAAATTCTCCTTCTCATACTCATAAGCAAGCAGAGCCTGTAACATCCATGTGCAAAGGTTAATTGAAATTGGGGAGATGAAAAAAAAAATCAGTCTTCACTTGTGTGGAAAAAAAAGAGAATCTTTCCCTACAAAATTTTGAGGTAAAAATATTATGACCTAGGAATTTCATGCTACGCCAGTCTATGATTCAGATGCGATGTCAACATAAAGAAGTGTTTAAAGACAAAGTTATCATCGTTGGAAAAGAAACACAAACAAATCTTTTATCTGACTGGCAAATTATTCAAATTAAAAAGAAAAATGCAAAGACAATATGATGGAAAAATAATGATGTCAAGCAATGATAGCAGGAAAATGTGCATTTTCCCCCCAAGTCTTATTGAAATATAATTGACAAATTAAGTTGTATATATTTAAGGTGTGCTGCATGATGCTTTGCTATATGTACATATTATGAAATGAATACCACAGTTAAGTTAGTCACCTCACATAGTTACCTTTTTTTTTCTAATGTGATGAGGACATTTGAGATCTATTCTGCGCAAATTTCAAGTATACAATACAGTATTATTAACTAAACACAAGATGTATTAAACACATTAGATTCCCCAGAACTTATCCTATTATAACTGAAAGTTTGTATCCTTTGACTAACATTTTCCCATTTCTCTGTTTCTGTGAATTTGACTTCTTTTGATTGCACATATAAGTGAGATCATCACTTTGTCTTGCTCTTTCTTATTTATTTCACTTAGCATAATACCCTCAAGTTCATCCATGTTGTTGCAAATGGCAGGATTTACTTCTTTGCTATAGTTTAATAATATTCCTTTTGTATACACTACATTTGCTTTATTCATTCATCTGTCAATAGATAGTTTGTCTCCACGTTTTGGCTATTGTAAATAATGTATTGCCTATGTAAGATTTATTAAACTATACAAAGTCTAGGTACTAGTCCCTTTTTATATAATATGATTTGCAAATATTTTCTCCCATTCTGTGAGTTAACTTTTTACTTCCTTGGTAGTGTGTTTTTCAGCACAGAAGTTTTAATTTTGGTTAAGTTCAATTTATCTACTTTTTATTTTGTTGTTTATGCCTTTGGTAGCATACCTAAGAAACTATTGGCTAATACAATGTCATGATGATTTATACCTATGTTTTCTTTTTAGTCTTGTACTTTGCTTTTCTTTGCTGTCTTTGACTTTGGTATCAAAGTCATACTGTTTTTATAGTGTGAAGAAAGATTTCTTCCTCTACAACTTTTGGAAAGAGTTTTGTTAATTCTACTTTAAACATTTGTAGAATTCACCAATGAAGCCATCTGGTTCTGGGCTTTTCTTTGATGTAAGTTTTTTTTTTTTTTTTTTAATCACTGACACATAATCTCTTAGTTATTGTTCTATTCAGATTTTTAATATCTTCTTTAATTGGATTTTGTAGTTTATACCAAATAAATTTGCACCAATAAATTTCTCCATTTTATTTGGGTTATCTAATTTGTTGGCATACAATTATTCATAATATTCTCTTATAATCCTGTATTTTTCTGTAAGGTGGGTAATAATGTCCCTTCTTACATTTCTGATTTTTGTTATTTTAATCTTCTCCTTTTTTATCAGTCAGTCTAGTTAAATATTTGTCAATTTTCTTGATCTTTTCAAAGAACTAACTGGTTTTAATGATTTTATCTATTATTTTCTATTCTCTATTTTATGTACTTATGTATTTATTTACTCATTCTAATCTCTATTATTTAATCTCTTCTTACTGCGTGTGTAATTTTTTCTTTTTTATGTTTTAAGGTGAAATGTTAGGTTACTGATTTGAAATTGTTTTTTCTTTTACAATGTAGATGTTTACAGATCTGAACTTCCCTCTCGGCATTGCTTTAGCTACATTCCATACGTTTTGGTGTTCTGTGTTTTCATTTTCATTTGTCTCATAATGATTTTTAACTTCCCTTGTAGTTTCTCCTTTGACTCATTGGTTAATAGGAGTGTGTTGTTTAATATAAATATATTTGTGTTTCCAAAATCTCTGTTATTTTTCCTAATTTCATTCTATTGTGTCATAAGATTATGCTTTGTGTATTGTTTAACCTATTAAACTTATCAAGGCTTATTTTATGGCCTTATATATCATCTATGCTGGAAAATATTTTATGTGCAATTGAGAAGAAATTATATTCTACTTTATTCCCACTAAATCTGGTTCCCCCTCAGTGTCAGGTCTTCAGTGTTGCTCCGCAGAGGGTGCAGTCTTGGGCATGCACATGATCACCCTAAGATGACATTAGTTTTAGCAGGTCGCTTTGTCTCTTTCTCTCATCTTTCTGTTAATCTGTCTGCATCTTTTTGTATTACACTTACATTCATTAATTGGAGATTGATCATTCTATTGTTTTTGATGATACCTTAGGATATAAATTGCCCCACAGTTTGCTTCTATTAAACCCAGGCTCTTTTGCAGAAACAGTTTTTGAGGCAAGTCTTTGAGGTTTATTCTGACTTCAGGAAGACTCATCTTAGCTGTCTCTTTCCTTGGTTCCATTTGGTAAACTATATTAAGGTTTAGACTGTCCATCTTATTTACCACGAAAATCGCCATTGTTTTTGCAACATCCTTGTACTTAAACTTCCTGACACACTTTTTCAAATAAAGTCAGTTCCTGTGGGGAGAGCTTCAGAGCTCTCTTTTATTAAAGATTCTCCATTTGTGCAAACTCTCTCAACCTCTGTCCAGAGCTGGGGGAGAAAATAGTAGTCTCCTTCCCTTGGAATGACACCCTTGCTTTATGAGTAGGTAGCTGGATGGGGACTTTTTTGCTTGCCTCTTTCAGAGTAGAAGATTTACTCTGTGAGTGGGCAGGAATGAGGGTGATCAAAATCCCAATAATATTGGTTTATAATTCTGGAGAATGAGTCTCTGCCCTATAAATGGGAGCCAAGGGATAGAAGAGAGCTTCACTCTCCTGGCCACATTTACCAAGAATTTAGCCTCTGCAACTTGGAGTTCCAGGGGCTGAGAAATGCTAATGCCTGATCCTTCTGGTGAGATACCCTATCCCTTGACTGTAAATGAGAGTAGAGGGAGCCCCATTTTCTTGGCCAAGCTGCTTGATTGGAGATGGGGGAAGAAGGTTATGGCTCAAGTAATATACAGACTCTTGCATTTTTAACAAGATTTAATAGATTTTCTTGAGTAAATATTTCTTTGTTTGCTGTATGCTCTTAGGACATAAGAGATTTTAAATGTGCAGTTTTTCTTTTTTGACAAAAATAATGCTTGCCACTTCCAGTTATTTCATGGAGAGTGGGTATGCAGAGCTCCTCATGTTCCCATATTGGTTTAAAGGGATTTACTTACCGGAGACCTGAATCTAAAATGTAAAAGGAAGATCAAGTACAGCCAACATTGTTTTGGAGAAGCATAATTTGGAGGTGAGGCACTCATCCTTTGTCTTATGAAGAATTTTTATAAAGCTAAGGTATTTATTAATAAAATGGTATAATAGGGATAAGTGAATGTGTTAGGTAGATAGTGAGGGATTCCGGGTCTCCTACGGATGAAAGTAGGTGCTGTTGCCCCATCTTGGTCCTGCCCCACCCTA
Organism: Avahi laniger; assembly: GCA_963575035.1. NCBI lineage: Eukaryota > Metazoa > Chordata > Mammalia > Primates > Indriidae > Avahi > Avahi laniger. The sequence continues at coordinate 22,599 of CAUYSK010099903.1, forward strand.
ATTCTCCATACCTGGGGGAGGAGGGACTACCCTACGAATCTGCTAACCAGAACTTGGCAGACAGACTGAGGGAGAGGGACAAGATGGTGGCCGAGAAATACCACCAGCCAGAGTGTCTCCGTAAGAAAGATAGAAGAAAATGAAAGAGAATAAACAGGCAGAGAAATATAGATAGGATGAGGACTGGAAGAAAGGATGGGTGCCTGAAACTACAGAAGGCTCCATAAGAAGAAGTCGTGGAGGAGAATTGGAAGGAGAAAGCCCCTGGAGAGGCTTAGAGATCAGCAACAAGGGTAGGTGGAGTGGATAAATCTTCCCTCCCTTGTATCTTGGACTGCTGGTGGGCTCCTGGGTGGGTGGAGAGACCTGCCATCACTAGTCCAGAGACGGCTGATGCCGGTAAGCGGTGAGCTTCTTGTAGACAGGGCATCAGGCTCCCAGCTCCCTTGGGGAACTTCCTGTCCCACAGACCCAAGCCGGTAGGCAGGTGCCATATTGCTTCATTCTCCCCTTGCCCTTCCTACCTGCCACTGCCAAGAGAGACAATTTAGCCACCACCTGGAGGCATCTGCAGGGAACAGGACCTTTCCTTTTGGGACCCTACAGAGGGCTGAGGGGTACTCAGACTGTGAGCTCCCTACTGTTGGAAGTAACTGCAGTGTCATAAAGAAAACAGTCAGACACTGCAAATTGTCTCAGCAAGGCAAAATCTTTACTTCTGATCAGAAGGGCACGTGGTGGCAGCAAGAGCAGCCAGCCAAAGCGCTACAGGTAAGTTCTTCATCTTTTTATCCCTAACACAAACCTAGGGCTGTGTCCCATCCCATCGGTAGGGACATTGACCTCACAAGCTTGCCTTTACCCAGTTGGCTAAGGCATGTTGCTGGGGTAAAAGGGAGAACAGGAAGTTAAAGTTATTAAATGTGGGTTTTTTTTTTTTTTGGTATTACAATAAAGAAGATTAAACCTAGGTTATTGTTATTGTACAGTTTGTGCTATGTGTTAATAATTATGTAAAGCTGGATATCAGACAGAATGTTCCTTTGGCAGAAAGATTAGACTGATGTCATCTCCGCCTACGCTATCCGCTCCTCCCAGGTGCTGCTTGCCTGGGGACTCCAGGAGAGCGGGGGAAATCTCGAGGCGGAGAGATATTGATCCAGCTTGGACACCCAGTGGGGGACTTGAAACCAGCACTCTTCTCCCTGGCAGGGTCAGGGATTGATCTCTGGGGCCACAGGGACAGGCCGGCTGACCAGATTCTGTATACCCAGATCTTGAAGCATTGCCTGGGGCACAGAAGGGATATTTGTGAATGAGCCTACTGAGGTGTGCATGCCTTCAGGGAAGATCAGCGTGTTTGAGGGGCAGCCCTCCTCCCACAGGAGGGCCATGCTCCCATCTCACGCTGCAGTCCTGGTCAGGAAACCTCCCGGCCTGCATCACAGCCAGGGAATATCCGCTGACTTAAGGTCCTGTCTGCTGGCAAAGGCCCAGGAAAAACCATGGAATAGGGGAGGGTGGAAGGGAGCAAGGCCTGCTGCAGATTGCAGGTCTCAGACAGCCCACCCCCACACGCAGACTTTTCAGCTGAGTGAGGCCATTTCAGCCCCTCCCTGGCAGCTTAGCCCAGAAGCAGAGAACAGATTTTCGACCCCTGCTAACAGCATTTGTGGAACTTGAGGACAGGCTCACCCAATCCATCTCGGCCCAAACTCACTCCTTCACCTGCCTCCCCTGAGATGGAGAATAAAGACACACCTGGAAGTTCCAGGGCCCCACCCACCATCTGAGGCACTAGAGTGCCTCTCCAGAGGAACAAGAGCTGGTTACAGGACCCAGAAACAACACTGCATCTTGCCCCTTCCAGCAAGTGCCACCTACTGACAGAGAGATCAATTTTCACCCCCTTTTCCTGCATCTACTGACTCATTATAAAGGGTGTGGTGGAATGTCACCCACAGACACCACCTACCAGCTCAGAGACTAAACAGGATGTGTCATCATCCAAACAAAAATTTGAAGGTAAAAAGCAACAGCTGATCCAGATGGGAAGGAATCAGCAAAAGAACTCTGGAAGTATGAACAATCAAACGGAAAACACACCCCCAAAGGGGAACACCAGCCCTGTGGCAATGGACATTAACGAAATTCAGAACACTAAAATAACAGAAGAATTTCAAGCATGATTGTAATAAAACTCAATGATATGCACGAGAAAATGGATAACCAACACAAGGAAACACACACACACACAAAATCCAGGACTTAGAAGAAGAATTCACTAAAGAAATTCAAATATTAAAGAATAATCAAACAGAACTTATGGAAATCAAGAATTTATTCAAGGAGTTACAAAACACAGTGGAAAGCCTCAAGAACAGGGTAGATCAAACAGAAGAAAGAATCTCAGGGATTGAAGATAACACCTTTCAATTAAATAAGTCAATCGCAGAGATAGAGCAGAGAAATAAAAGAAAAGAGCAAAGCCTACAAGAAATGTGGGATTATGTGAAGATGCCTAATGTGAGAATCATAGGCATCCCTGAGGGTGAAGAGGAAAATACACAAGGGTTGGATAAACTATTTGAAGATACGATAGAGGAAAATTTGAAGCAGCAATAAAAATTCTTCCTAAAGAGAAAAGTCCTGGACCAGATGGTTTCACACCCAAATTTTACCAGACCTACAAAGAAGAACTGGTGCCTATCCTGCAGAAATTATTCCACAATATTAAGAAGAAAGGAATCTTACCCAACATGTTTTATGAAGCCAGCATCACCCTGATACCAAAACCAAGAGAGGACGCAACAAAAAAAGAAAACTACAGACCAATATCCCTTATGAATATAGATGCAAAAATTCTCAACAAAATCCTAGCAAACTGAATTCAGGTGCTTATCACAAAACTAATCCTCCAAGGCTACAAACCTGTACAGCAGGTTACTCTACTGAATACTGCAGACAATTATAATGCAACGGTAAGTATTTGTGCATCTAAATATATCTTAACATAGAATGTTTATTTTCTACAATAAAGATATGATGCAAAAGAGAAAAATGGTACACCTATAAGGGCACTTACCGTGAATGGAGCTTTCAGGATTGCAAGGCACTCTGGTTGAGTCAGAGCATGAGTGGGAGTGAATGTGCAGGCCTAGGACATTGCCGTACCCTTTATATGCCTGGCAGCATAGTAGGTTTGTTTACACCAGCATCATCACAGACAAGTGAGTGATGTGTTGTGCTATGACAATAAGACAGCTATGGTGGTTGTGGCTGATAGGAAATTTTAAGCTTTATTATAATCTTATGGGACCACAATTATATACGCTGTCCATCATTGACTAAAACGTCATTATGCAGAACATGACTGGATTACATTTTACTCTGTATTTGAAATATGAATTTCTTTTCTAGTGACTTATATTTTATGTATAAAATTTAAAATTCAGTTTGCACACATTAAACCACTATCATGCTTTCTTTAAAATATTGGCTGTATTACAAACCATTAAGCAGATTTATGGCTGTTTTACTTTTGCAAATGAAGTCTGTTCTCATTTTTCATACTGTGACTGACAATTATTTTAAAATTCCCATTACTCAGTTTCAGAAAGCATAGTTACATTATATTTATATTATAATATATGTAATAGCAATAAGTCACTCAAATGGTTTGTAATTTTTAATATACATTTTAGGATGGTTTGCCTAGTTTATACAAGTTTAACTCCTTGAAGGCAGAAGGCAAAGGAATCATGATTGCTGGTTTTTAAACACAAGCCATGGATATAATAGTCATGTGATAAAACAATGTTAACAATGCAAAAAAGTACTGACAAGCAGCTTAGTAAATTTAAATAAACACAATATTCACAGTAGTAATATAAACATTTTCATGACTATAAGAATCCTGAATTACATATTTATTTTTTCAACAATTAATATTCATCATTCTGCTGATAGGTATCTAACATATATAAAGCACTGAGAATACAAAAATAAAGAGAAAATTAGTTCTGTTGTCAAGTAGCTTAATCTAACAGGAAAAACAACTGACGACACTGTGATATTTCAAAATGCAGGCATTATTTAAAAGGAGCACGGGAAACACAAAATGAGGAAGCAATTAATCCTATTTTGGGGCTGGGGAAGAGGATTTGACAGAGTCCATGGTAACTGGGCTCAGTGTTAGGAGATAAGATTTTCCAGGTAGTAGAAAGATTGATGTAAATTATTCAAAGAAGTGAAAGTTTATGGCTTCCCATTACAACTAAGTTTCAAAATTATCTTCAATACCTTATAGTGTATTATAAAAGTGCTTGGAACTCTTCCTAGATAATATACTACACATATGTATATTTTTGATATCAAAATTTTACAGTTTAGAAAAATTGCTTCTGAATTTTCCTAACACATGAAAAAGCAAAGACCTATAATGTGTGACTCTTACTTATGTAAAATATGTACTACGTAAATTATTTTATGACTCAAAGTCAGACACTGAGAGAGTTCCAGTTTTATAAATTAATGCAACCATTAGGTTAAACTAGCATCACTCATAGATGCAATCACAAAACAACTGTGTTTTGTCTTTCTTGTCTCTTTATATTCAGTAAAAATTTTCTTCACTGCCCTGGATGAAAGCTCACATGGTATCAGGATTTTTCTAATCATATCTCGTGTTCTCACATTATATAATAAAACATCATCTCATTTCAAAAGTTGAGTTTTCTGGTCCCATTAAAATAATAAAAGTTTTGAAATTAATTTTAAATATATCTACCATTCCCAACTCCAGCTATTGCAGGAAGGGATTGGCTTCTGGCATCTTCTATCCTTACTTGCTTTTTCTCTGCAGTTACTTACCTGTAGTCTGAGAAATGGAAGTGAAGGGAGAATAAAAAGGGAACAGAAAAGTTCTCACTTGTACCATTGACATTTATTTGCTATTGTTAGCTTTATTTTAATTTATAGATCAAAAAGCAGTCCTTCCTCCCCAAACAAGAGGATTTACTGTTCCTCGACATTATCAATTTCTTAAAAATCAGAAACTCAAAAAATTTATTAGCATAGACTAAATTGAAGAATTTATGTACAGTCTTTACATCAACCAAAAAGAAGCCATAGAATTGGACAGAAATTAAGGTGGCTCCAAAGTTAGAAATTAAACTTTTGTATCATTAGTCCTTTAGGAAACTGATGAAGTCACTGATTCCTCTTTTCAGAAAAGAATGAGCAAATGCAGAAAATGCCGCAAAATATTTCACTGAATTCATGATATCCATCTCTGAATTTTGAAAAGTTTCATGAATCTTAGATAGCTTAAGAAAATTTACAAATGAAAAACATGTATAAATTTTAATGAAATGGAAATTACCAGCTGTGCTAATTTTGATAAACGTTTCAGTCTTTTTCATTTAATGATTATTATTTATTGGTGTAGACAAGGCTGAAAATTCCAAAAATTATTATTGCATGTGACACTCATACATGCTGTTCTTGAATTAAAATTCTGACAGGTTCACAGTGGTGCTTTTTGACTTGTGTCAACACTAGCATTCAAAGAAAATTCCATTCATTGAAAAAAGAAGCTAGTCAAATGATGTCATGCAAGCTAAAATAAGCATTTTGTTTGAATGAATTTATCAAATTTTATTAAAGTCATTGGATGAGCCATTACTATAGCACTGATAAAGCTGTAGTCGCTCTGAAGTTTTGTGCTTTTTTACTCCTAGAGCAGCTGTCCAAGACAAACAAAATGAGATCCACATATATATTTTTAAATATTGCTAAATTGAATAATGTCAGGATTCTGTATTTGTAATCACCTGTAACAACTATGCAGTTTGAAATTCTAAAAATTAGAAATCTGATAAAAATAATGTAGCTTATGGATATTTAAAATGTCTAATTTAGCTTTCAACTCTAGTAGCAAACCAAAGGGAAAATCTTCTGTATGAAACTGAGATTTATATATGCTAATGACTTGAAGAGTTGCTTATTAAAAGTCATGAAAATTTATATGAGGACTAAAATCATAAAAATTATCCATTTTCAAAATTTCATGTTGTATTTTTGTGATAAATGTAATTTAAAAAAACTAGTGTATAAAATAAAATATTTAATGGGATTTTTAACACATCCAAAAAAATAGGAAAAGTATCTTGACTACGATAATCAAAAACTTATGCATATGTTTCAAAGATTCATTGTTATAACTTATATGTATTTATATGAAGCCATTGATTTATGTTTTTGTTTTTTAATTTAACTGATGGGTCATTAACAGTGCTGGTGTCTGTAGTTTTAAAAAAATAATTAATATAAGGTAAATCTGAACACATGAAATATACTTAGCAGAGCTGAATGCTTTTGTCCTTGATCATTGACATGTGATACAAATTGGAAAATGCATTCACAGGGACATTCAAATTATGTGAATAATATAAAAAGAGCTTAGCTACTGCAGCAATTTTTTATTAAGTAGGGGAATGAAGTGAAGGGAGAAGAGAAGAGGTAATAAAAGACGTTGGTGGAATAAATAATGTGAGTAAAACAATATATAATGTATAAGAACTCAAAAATTAAGGTGAATAAGAACCCTAATCAAGAGTGATACAATCTTGTTTAAAGCATAAATACTTAGGTTTTAAGCAATATATTGAAATAGTTCTTCAAAATAAAATGCATACATGCTAGTAAACATTACTCTTGTGCTTATTGCTTTTATGTATATTATTTATTTTTTATTTAGAGCTCATGAGAAAATTTTAATTCACTCCACTTTTATAGGTGAGAAAATTGAGACTCAATTTTTAAAAATAATTCCTAACAGATTCTTCTTAGGTCAACAATACATTATACACAAATTATATTCATAAGGATTTTTAATATGTAATATGATTAGTCATGGGGAGAAATTACTATGCTTTTTCCATTACATTTCTGAACAATAACTCAAAATTATGTTCAGTCCAAAATATATCAAAAGTCTAACATTGTTCTAACTATTCTACACTACCTATAATTCCATGAGAAATTGCATATAGAGTTAGAACTTGTTAAGTTTCATCTTCACACACCCTTCTGCAGAAAGAGAAAATTTCAGATCACTGGTTGTGCTCCCAATACTTTTGAAAGGATGTTTGGCCTAAGAACCCTTGAGAAGGAAGGGTAGGTAGTGCGGAGGCAGAAAAGATATCTCAAGGTGTTGAGAAGATGTGAAGTGGATGGATCATACACTCTTCCTCTTGCTACAGATCTCAGTTAAGCAAAACTATATCCACACTGGGTGTAATCTGTTTTTTTTAATAGACTTTATTTTTAAGAGCAGTTTTGGAATCACAGCAAAATTGAGTAGAAAGTACAAATAGTTCCCATATATACTCCCTGCCCTGAGACATGCACAGCCTTTTCCAGCTATCAACATCTCCTGCAAGAGTGGTACATTTGTTACAGTCCGTAAACCTACATTGACACATCATTATCACTCAAAACCATAGCTTATGTTAGGGTTCACTCTTGGTATTGTGCATTCTGTGGGTTTGGGCAGATGCACAATGACATGTATCTACCATTATAGAATCATAGAAAATAGTTTTACTGCCTTTGAAATCCTACATTTCTTCTATTCTTCTGTCCTTCCCCCAACCTCTGACAATCACTGATCCTTTTACTGTCTCCATAGTTTTGCCTTTTACAGACTGTCATCTAGTTAGCAAAATATGGTATGTAACCTTTTCAGATTAGCTTCTTTCGCTCCCATGTCTTTTCATGTCTTGATAGTTCTTTTTTTTTTTAATGCTGAATAATATTCCATTGTCTGGATCCACCATAGTTTATTTATTTCTTTATCCATTGAAGGATATCTTGGTTGCTTCCAAGTTTTGAAAATTATGGATAAACCTCCTATAAACATCTTGTCCTGGTTTTTGTGTGGACATAGGTTTTTAACTTCTTTGGATTGCTGGATCATACGGTAAGAGTATGTTTAGTTTTATGAGTCATTGCCAAACTGTCTTCCAAAGTGACTGCACCATTTTGCATTCCCGCCAGCAATAAATGAGAATTTCTAATGCTCTACATCCTCCCCAGCGTTTGGTATTGTTAGTGTTTTGGATTTTAGCCCTTCTAATAGGTGCATAGTGGTATCTCATTGTTGTTTAATTTGCAACTCTCTGATGATATATAACATTGAATATTTTTTCGTGCGTTTATTTACCATCTGTATATATTCTTTGGTGAGGTGTCTGTTAGGATCTTTTCCCCACTTTCTCATTAGGCTGTTTGTTTTCTTATTGTAGATTTAAAAATAAAATTTTGTATATTTTGGATAATAGGCCTTTATCAGACATATGTTCTGAAAATATTTTCTCCTAGTCTGTGGCTTGTCTTCTCATTCTCTTGACAGTGTCTTTCTCAGAGCAGACTGTTTTAATTACAACAAAGTCTATTTTGTCAGTTATTCATGGACCAGGCCTTTGGTATCATATCTAAGAAGTCATTACCATAACCAAGGTATTCTAGATTTCTTCCTATGTTATTTTTTAAGAATTTTATAGGTTCGTATTTTACATTTAGGTCTATGACCCATTTTTCATCAATTTTTGTGAAAGGTTTAAAGCCTGTGTCTACATGATTCTTCTTCTTTTGTTTTTTCATGTGGATGTCTAGTTGTCTCAGCGCCATTTCTTGAAAAGACTATCTTTTTCTCTCATCTGTTGCCTTTACTCCTTTGCCAAAGATCAGTTGCTAAATTTATGTGGGTCTATTTCTGGGCTCCCTATTCTGTGTCAATTGATCTATTTGTCTGTTTCTCACCAATGACTACATTGTCTTGATTACCGTCACTTTATGGTAAGTCTTGAGGTTGGGCAGTGTCAGTCCTCTGACTTTGTTTTTCTCTTTCAGTGTTGTATTGGCTATTCTGGGTTTTGTGTCTAATTTTTAACTTGAGTCTTTATATTTAAAGTGTTTTGTGGTTTTTTGTTTGTTTGGGTTTTTTGTTTGTTTGTTTTTGATACAGAGTCTTGCTCTGTTGCCTGGGCTAGAGTGCCATGACGTCAGCCTAGCTCACAGCAACCTCAAACTCCTGGGCTCAAGTGATCCTTCTGCCTCAGCCTCCCAAGTAGCTGGGGCTACAGTCATGCACCACCATGCCCAGCTAAGTTTTTCTATATATATTTTTAGTTGTCCAGATAATTTCTTTATATTTTTAGTAGAGATGGGGTCTCGCTCTCACTCAGGCTGGTCTTGAACTCCTGACCTTGAGCGATCCTCCCACCTTGGCCTCCTAGAATGCCAGGATTACAGGTTTGAGCCACGGCGCCCGGCCTGTTTGGGTTTTATTTGTTTGTTTGTTTTGTGTTTTTGTAGACAATGGAGAATAGACTCCGGTGATTTTTAACCACTCTGGAAATTTTTCTTTTATTTGGTATATTTTGATCACTCACAATAAAATGATAATTTCTGAAGTTGAATTAATATCACCCATATTTGTTACTTTTTTCTATTTGTTGCCCTTTTTGTTTCTCTTTTTTCTTCCCCTTTTTTTCCCTGTCATTTCTTATTTTAACTGAGCACTTTCTTTGATTTTATTTTATCTTCTTAGCATATCAATTGTAATTCTTTAATAGAATTAGTGTTTGTGTTTACAAATATAAATAATTTAAGTCCACTTTAAAATCACACTTTATGAGTAATTCAGCTGGTGTCTTATATCAATATATTTCTAATACCTCACTCTTGTGCCTTGTGACATTGTTGCCATTCATTTTACACATCCTATGCTATAATCAACAAGGTCTTGCTCCTGTCATTACTCTAAACAAGTAGTTATCTATTAGATTAAGAAGAAAAGTTTAAAAATTATTTTATTTCCATTTATTCCTTCTCTAATGCTCTAATTTTCTTTACATAGGTCTGGGTTTCTTACCTATATCATTTTCTTTTCTCCAAAAAACTTCTTTTAACATTTCTTGGTACTGCTCCTACCAATGTACTTTCTCAGTTTTGTTTGTCTCTGAAAGTATTTACATATCCTGTATTTTGAAGGATACTTTCAGTGTATGTAGAATTCTAGGTTGGTGACTTTTATTTCAGTACTTTAACATGTCACTCTACCGTCTTTCATTTGTCTGTTTTTTTGTTTATTTGTTTGATTTTTTTTTTTTTTTTTTTGAGACAGAGTCTCACTCTCTTGACCGGGCTAGAGTGCCGTCATTTGTCTGGTTTTTGACAAATTAATAATTCTTGCTCTTGTTCCACTGTAGATAACATAATTTTTTCCTCTGTCTTCTTTCAGTATTTCGTCTTTGTCATTGGTTCTTTGCATTTTGGACATGACAGGCGTGGCATTTTTGGTATTTATCATGCTTTGCAGTCTCTGAGTTTCCTGTATTGACAACCTGGTATCTATCATTGATTTTGGAATATTCTTGACCATGGTTATTCCAAATGTTTTTCAGCTCCATTCTCTCTTTCTTTACTTTTTGGTATTCTAATTATATGTGTTACGCTTTTTGAAATTGTCTCAATGTTTTTAGATGCTTTGCTTGTTTTTTTTCCCATTTTTTAATTCTCTTTTAACTTCAGTTTGAGACATTTCTATTAATATTTACATGTCTTCAAGCTAAATGTTTCTTTCATCGGCCTTGTTCAGTATATTGGGAAATCAGCAGAAGTCATTCTTTATTTCTGTTAGTATGTCTTTCATTTTTCCATTTAAAAATTTAAAATTTTAAAATTTTAAAATTTCCATTTGCTTTGTTTTCTTAGATTTTATAGGTTTTGTCTTACATTACCCATCTTCTCTTGCATGTTCTCTACTTTTTTCCATTTGAGCCCTTTACATAATGATTATAGTTATTTTAAATTCTCCTCTGATAATTTTGTGTCATATCTGAGTCTAGTTCTAATATGTGCTTTGTCTCTTCAGACAATGATTTCCTTTCCTGTTAATAAGCCTTGTGGTATTGTGTAGAACGCCCAGTATGATGTATAAATAGCAAATGAGATAAACAGGCCTTTATATAAAGTTTTATGTTTATTTGGCTAGTCATTCAAATGTGTTTAATGTGTGCTTTAGCTTTTAGTGCTAGAGACTTCAAATTCCTCTAATGCCCTTGTTTTTACTTTCCTATTATCTTCAGGCTTCCCTAACAACTCCTTCTTAAATAAAGTTTTTGCCTTTCTGCGCTTTCAGCTCTAATCCATAGTTATTACACTGTAGCCTTGTTGGTGTGGTGGTTAGGTGTGAGGGAGAGGAAACATGGTTTAATCTTATGATAAATTTCAGTATTCGGGGGGTTGGTGTGGACTGTGACCTTCACAAATATTCCTTCCATAACTCTTGGCCTCTTAGGGTTAGACAAGACTAGAAGAGGTATGATGAGTCAGGAAAAGAATCTCTGCAAAATGTGATGAGACTCTGATAAAGACTTTTTTCTTGGAGAGTAGGCCTCTGTTTTGAGAAATGCCCTGACTACACTTTAAATGGTTAATTTTCTCCTCTCCCAAGGTCAAGATCAGAACTTGAGGTGATCTTTCTTGGATCTTCAGTATGGAACCTGGTTGATTCCTTGATGTAAAACCCACATAATTGTGTGAAATGTCTAGGACTGTGTCCTGTAGGAGTTTTCTCTTGTGCTCATACTCGTTCAGCCTCTGGCAATTCCAAAATTACCATTTAAGTGTTCCTGTCTGTTTATTGCTCCAGTGTCTTCTCCAGATAAGCAAGTCACAGCTGTGAGTCTCTGGATTTACTTATCTCTCTGGGGTGGCAGGTTTCCCTGCATCTTCAATTATCCAACAGGTCCAAAAAAGTTTATTGAGTTTTAATTTTCTCAGTTTTTTCTTATTATAAGGATGAGTCACTTTACACGTCAGAATTGAAATGTAGTTCTCTGCCTTCCACTCCAATAACATTTATGGTAATAACAGTGATGGTAAATCAGGCAGGACTTCTCTGGTTCCCTCACATGACTCCTTCTCATTGCTCCCTTGCATGAGCAAGCATGCAACTGGAAACACGTGCACATTTTGGAGGATGTCATTGCATTAAATTTTATATTTCAGAGGTGCAATGGAAATATGTTTATGGGTATGTGGGGCATATGTATTCATAAAGGGTTGAGGGCTGTGCACAGGATGACTTGGTAAGGCCTCAGGGCTTTAAATACCACTCCATTAGATGTAAACTGTTCTTTTAACAAGTGCAGTCAATCAAGCATGATATGTTATAAAAATTATTTGAAATACACTGAGATTCTTTCTGCACTTAACTGAGCAAGATATAGATTCAATTTGTGTAGGAATCAGTGTGGTCTCCTGAAACAAAAGCATAAAATATTACTATTTTTATTTTCCTCTTTTATATATGCTACCTTATCTAAGAACAGGTTAATTTTTACACATCAGACATATATATGAATTTTTACCAGTACTATACACAAGTGTAAATTTTTGGACCTCAAATTAATTAATATTAACAGGTTATCCTCATACCTCCAAAACTTTTATATGGAAAAATAGAGAGTACTCCTTGGCTATCGATACTTGTAATAGAGGTCAAAAATAAAAACAGACATAAAATTTAAAATAAAACGTTTTTATATATGTGTACAGCTCTAAAAAAATGTACAAAGTGTGCATTCCTCATTTGGGAGAGTACACCCCCCATCAGCTATGGCACTGGGAATTTGATCTTGAAAGAAACTGAAGCTCCTATACGTCTCAGGAATTTCAATTCCATTCTTGTAATCATTATGTTGTACAAAGTATCAGCAACTATATTTTGAGAAAGTGGTCTCACTGTTGATGAGATAAAATGTCATGACTACACCAAGTTAAAATAAAATTCAAAGGCATATGTTCAATGGGTTCTACAATAATCATCCTGTGAACAATCATGTTCTTGGAAATTGCCTAAAAATTTGGAGATTTCAGCTGCTTCATAATTACTACACTGCGGTCAGCTTTACTGAGCATTCTTCTTTGGATTTGAGTAAAATTCTGCTGAGATTATTTAACCCATATTTAAAAAGAAATATTTCACACATTGGAGGCATTGGACATTCTAACTAGGATTTTCTCTTTTTTTGGCATCGAGAATTTAATTGTAGACAGATATGGAGACATAATAGCATAACAAAGAAAGGTAGACTTTGAGAAAATGTTAATAGTGTGGTATGACTGATGTAATGATGAACAATAACTAATAAAATAATCCTTTGTTATTCATTCTTCTCTTAGATAAACAAATATAATTTGATATACAGTTCTCTAGGAGATCATTAAGAAATAAACTAAACATATTTGTGTGTGTGTGTGTATGCACACATGTATACATGCCTGTTTCTATACAGTATGTTATAGGGAAATAGATGTTAACAATTTTATTTATTGCTCTCAAAAACTTAATGGCAAAAACTAAGAGAAAGCCAAATTGTTTTTTTGGAGGGATACAACGTTCATAATCAAACACATTTATTAGTTGGGAGGAATATGCAATATAGTTCACCCTTTGAAAGTAAGGAAAAAAAGCTGTAAGTTTCAGAGATTTCTTTGCAGAACATTTCAAAATTTATGCTATTTTCTCCTGTCTTCTCATTATAGACAGAGCATTTTTAAATTGAAAGGAACTCTATGTTCAGATTACCTCAATATTTGAGATACATAGAAAATTTGGAATTATGAACAAATCTGGCAAAAAAAGATCAGCTCAATATGCATGTGTGTTTTAATTTATATAATTATATTAAAATTTCTGAGAAAGACTATCTAAATTTCATAAAAGGGATTTATAAAATCTATAATTTAAATAAATGTATAAGGTGATAATAGTGGATGCCAAAAACAGCCTACTTTTATATTTCTCCAAATCAATGCATTTTCTTCACACATAATTGCAATTTGAAAGTAAATATTGTACTTTGCAACTAGAAAAACAAATTTTATTGCTCATTATAGAATTAGAGGCATCGATGCTCTCCCTAAAGACTTTGAACTAAGCATTACATAGGGCATGGGCTTTGAAGGACCCCCTTAACTATTATGATAAGCTAACATTTGACAGCCAATCAAAATGATTGGATGTTGCAGTATTTAGATAAAGAGAAGGTTCATTTTGCACAATGTTATACATTATAAAACACGCTTTAAATATCCTGATTTTTAAACTGACTATAATTCAAGGACCTTTCTTCAGTGCCCATGAAAGACACTGAAAGATTCATAGATTCGAGATGGGAAACAAACCAATAAAAAAACCCAAATCCTCATTCCTGGAGACTTTCACTTCTGTCTATATGGAATAACTTGTACCAATGGTTTCTGGCCTTGGATAACAGATGGCTCAAGACTGTGATTTCTGAATGACGGAAAAGAAACAAGCTGAGCCTTATAATGGCCCAGGCTTTCTGTCTATGTCATTTGCTAAAACTCTGGACAAAGCCGGGGGTCAAAAGAGCACTGCTATCTTCTTAAGCTAAGGAGACAAGTGGTGAAGTTTGGGGACTTAGAAGATATGGAATTTAAGGGACATAGTATTAGAGAGATGGAAGAGCTCTAAATATCCCTTGAATCTTTTTCGGAATATTCATGTGCACATACAAAGAGTAAAAGTTGGGTATGAAGTTGGGCAAATAACTACCAGGTTGCTGCAAGGTGAAAAACTAGTGAAGCATGCGTTGTTGGACCCCTAACCAATCAGAGTGAAGATATCTTGACAGATAACCGGGGAAAAGTGGGAGAGAACAGCAAAGGAGACGCCTTAGGAGAGGGTGAAGCAAGCCCTAAGGCAAAGCTCAAGAACAAGCCTTAAAACGACCAAGCTAACCTACAACTACTTGGCTTCCTAAGAGCACTGATTCCTTGACTAAATTCGAAGCCTGATAAGCCCCGTACTTGACATCTGTCCTTGAGTCCGCACTGCCCAGTTGTAGCAAGAATCTCGCAAAGTCAGTTTAGTGAGATTCCCCAACCTCAATATCTAATTAAATTCTTCATCCCTCACCATTCCCCAGGTGATGTCTGGCCAACCTAGCCTGCCTTCAACAAGAATCTTCTCAATCAGTTTAACTTCCCTACCCCTGATGTTTCCTTTTAGCAATTTTTCATCCACTGACCGCCTCCCTCTCCCATCTCTTGCTCCTTGGCTATAAATCTCCACTTATCCATGTCGTATTCAGAATCGAGGACAGGTCCACATTGAGGTCTTTTATCTCCTATTGCAATAATTCCTGAGTAAAGTCTAATTTTATTGCTTTAACTACTGTCTCTTTTCCTTAATGGCAAAAAACTCAATACTCTTGAAAGGAAGGCAAAATTCAGATATTTAGTAATCTAAAATTCAAAATGTCCAGCAAGAATCAAAATTTACTAGAGAAGAAAGTATGTCTCATATTCAGGAAAAACTAGTCACTGGAAACAGATCTGGGGGGAAAAGTTTTTAAAAAGCTTGAAAATTTTCATATTTAATAAAATCTACAAACCCACAGCACCTTGAAGCTAAACAGACTGAAAGCAGGATAAACAAAGGAAGTCATTTTAAAGCAAACCACCGTGATCAAATTGCAGAAAAGCAGTGATAAATAGGAAATACTAAAAGTAGCCAGAGAGGGGCAGGGGAAACACTGCATATGAGGGAAAATAAATAGCATTTTTTTATTTGAAGAAAAAATGCAAACCATAAGAAAGTCGAACACCGTATTTAATTTGCTCAAAGGGGAAGCAGGAAAGGGCACCGAAAATTTATGTCCAAAAAAATTCTTTCAAAAATGGGGATGAAATATTTATTTTCCAACAAAATTAGTTGGTAGCAGACATATAATTTAAGATACACTAAAGAATATTTTTCTGGCTGAACACAAATCATATCAGATATAATTTATATCTGTAGAAAGGAATAAAGAATGATAGAAAAAAGTAAATATTGCAGTAAATACAAAAGACTTTCATTTTCTCACTTAAAATTTTTAATACTAAAATTTTTGAACAAATATATGCCATGTAAAAAATAATCACAACAGAATTAGAGTTATTATATTAATTTCAGAACAAGTAGACTTAAAAAAAAGTAATATGACCACTGACAAGGAAACTTAGAAACCCTTTTCATGAGGAAAGAAGGGTACTTCTTCAAGGATTTAATAAGCCCAAGTATGTACCTATCCAATACAAAATACCTGAAGCAAAAACTGAAACAATTAAGAGGAGAAATGGAAATACCCATGAATAGAGTTGAAAATTATAACACTTTTTTCTCATTAATTTATAGAACAAATACACAGAAAAACAAGAGGTATCTAGATGTTAATAACCATCACTCATCTTGTCCTGATTGACATTGTAGAACATTGCACCTGAAAATGTCAGAACACACATTCTTTTCAAGGAACATGAAATATTCACCAGAACGATCATAGGTTAGGCCATAATAAAAAGTCACAATACATTTAATGCTTTTGAAATTATACATGGTTCATTTTCTTCCCACAACTGAATTAAAATAAAAACTAATAACAATTAGATATCTAAGAAAATGTTTAAAAATGTAAATTAAACAATATACTTCCCTATAATCTATAGACACAAAGAATCACAAGAAAATTAGAAAATATTTCAAAATGTATGATACCGAAAATACAGTCTAACAAAATTTGTGGAATACCACTATAAAAATTTAATGAGGGAAATTTGTAATTTTAACTGCTTAAATTAGAAGAGAATTATGGGCTAAGATTAATGACATAGAAATAGAAGGGCAAAGTAAACCCCAAGTGAGTAGAAGAAACAAAAACTAAAGAACAGAAATGAACAAAATAGAAAACATGCAAACAATAAAGAAAATTAAACTAGGATAAAACTGGTCCCTAAGAAGATAAAAAGAAAGAAACCTGATAAATCCATACCTAGGGTGATCAAGAAAAAGGAAGAGAATATTTGTCATCAATATCAGGAATTAAAAAGGTATCATTACCACAGGTCCCAAAACACTAAAAAGATAATAAGTGATTATAGTAAACATTTTATGGCCACACATTTGACAACTTACATGAAATGAAAAAATTTCTTGAAAACTACAATGAGTAATAAAACTGGAATACAAAATTTCAATAATCCTATATCTATTAAATAAATTGAATTCATCATCAAAATGCTCCCGGCAATGTTAACACCAATCTCTCATGTTTCACTGGTGTATTCAACAGAATAATATTTAAAAATTTAACGTCAATCTCAAAAAATTATTTGACAAAATACATAAAGAAGAAACACTTTACAATTAGCTTTATAAAGCCAACATACCTCAGTAACAAAACATTAACAAAAAAGAAAAATAATCAATATTCTTCATGTATATTGCTAAAATATAATAAAATATTAACAACTCAAATCCAACAATATGTCAATGCAATCATACACCATAATCATATGGGATATAATCCAGCAAAGTAATGTTGGTTCAACATTCAACTATTATTTAATGTAATTCACCATATATTATAAAATAAAATAGGAAAAAAACCATGATTTTGTCAATAGAAAATTTTAAAAGATTTGACAATAGTCAGCGTTCCTTCATGATATAAATTCTCAGAAAACTAGAAATGGAACGTAACTTTCTCTTCCTCATGAAGGGCATCTACCAAAAAATCATACATACCATGAAATTTTTAGCACTTTCTCTTAAGATTGAGAAAAAGGCAAGGACGCTCATTCTCACACTTCTTTCTACCTCATGCTGGTTGTCCTAGTCACTGCAGGAAAAGATAGCTTATATAATTTTTTTTGTGCAGAAAATCTACCAAACAACTACGAGAACTATTAAATTAATTTAGTAAGCTTGAAGGATGCAAATTTAAGATATAATAATCAATCATAATTCATGTGTTTGATAAATGATGGCTACTATACTTTTGCTGTTATAAATTGAGAAAATAAAAATAATATACTCCTTGACTAGCTCATAGTTTGTTGAAAGAATGAAATGATGCAATAAATAGGAAATGGCTTTTTATATTCTAAAGAGCTAGTAAATATAAGACATTATTTTCAGTGAGTTCCAAATAACATATAGTAACTAACAGTTGTAATTGAAGGCACTTAAAAATTATGAAATTATTTAATAATCCTAAATATTAATTACAGTCTTGTGTACTGGCAAGAAAAAATTATAATATGAAGTTAAAACAAAAGTATTTTATAATAATGCTAAAAAGCACAGAATACTTAGGGATTAAGAGTGTGTGAGACCTCTTCACTAAAACCACTGAATATTGCTAAGAGATCTAAAAGAAGACCTAAATAAATGACAAGGATTGTTGTGTCTATGAATTGGAAGACTTAATGTTTTCAAGATGTCATTTAATTACAAATGGGTCTATAGATTCCAAACAATTCTAACTATAATTCCATCAGGAACCTTTTAAAAATTATTGGATTTATTATCGAAGGAGTAACAGGATGGGATTTACCTTCCAGCCTTAAAAACTGGAAATAAATAAATAAATAAAACATACATGTCCCAGACTATAAACACTTTTCAGCACAAAAGCACGTCTAATAATCTCTTTATACATACTCTTTATGCATACATAGCAAACATATACCACCAAGTTAAAAGAGAACTTTAGACCGAGTTAATAGAATACTAAGATGCTATTAGATACTCACATGAGGTAAAGAATCTGTTATGAAAGAATGTGTTTTTGAAGCTATTGAGACCTGGGTTTGAATTCAGCTCTGCCACTAGCTGACTTGGAGCTCCTTGGACAAGTCTATAGTCCTCAATTTTCTTATTTTAAAAATAGCTGAAAGAATGTCTAGCTCATTGATTTGCTGTGAGGATTTGACAGAGTATACCTTGCATAGTTAACGGGCACACACAATATGCTCATTAGAGGTAAATTCTCAGATCTCCTCTGCTTAGTGCCTGCATATTTTATCTAGAGAAAACTACGTTACACTAAGTGTTCTGACTTCTCTGCACGCTCTTGCTTCTGCACGGGAATGTAATGGGCTGAAAGCAGATGGAAAGTCCCAAGAGGCCCCTGAAGGCACACATTCATTTTCTCTAACATGCAGTCACCGGTAGTTCTTATGCTCAAGCTTCCTATCTGCTGCCTTTGAACTCCCCATGGACAGGGTTGATTTGGGACAAAACCCAGGAGAGAATAAAAAAGAAACAGGCAATCAACACAAAGTAATTTCCCTCAAGGGAAAAGAATGAGGGCACCCTAGGAATCTGTAGGTATTATTCCAAATCCTGAGAGAGATAAATGACTTTTAGGGAACAGATGGTTGCAATCAAATAAATGATCACAAGTCTTTACACTGAGTCAGATGCCACATCATTGGAGATAAGATAAAATTCAAGCTTTAGTGAATTAGGAATCAACCGAGACTCATACGGAATACATTAACAAACTTTTCCAATAAAGATTCACTTTACATTTGCTATTGCCTTTATATTTTTACAAAAAATAGTATTGCCAATTTTTTCATGTAACAAAAATATATGATTTTAGGTATGTTGGAAAAATTATAGTAAATAAGTGGGATTCTTCAGTAGTTACTGATTTTAAGAATTCTTGCCTTTCTTTTTTCTTTCATATGTACTTGTTTCATGTAATTTATACTTGCAGTCATCTTGACTTTTTCTGGAAACATAAAGTTAGAAATAAATGCATAAAAAGTTATGCATCACTTAACGATGGAGACATATTCTGAAAAATGCGTCATTAAGTGATTTTGTTGTGCTAACGGCATAGAACGTACTTACACAAACCTAGATGGTATAGCCTACTACACACCTAGGCTATACGGTACAGCCTGCTTCTTCTAGGCTACAAACCTGTACAGCATGTTACTGTACTGGACAGTGTCAGGAAATAGTAAAACAATGGTAAGTATTTATGTGATAGGAATTTTTCAGCTCCATTATAATCTTATGGGACTACCATCTCATATGCAGATTGTCGTTAACTGCCATGGTGTTATGTGGCATGTGACTGTATTTCACATGTAATGAGCACTTTATTCTTGTATTGATATGCCATATATCCTTTAAACATATATTTATTAAATGCTTATAATTAAGAAATCACTGGGCCAGGCTCTGAGACTATAACAGTGATTAAGAACATATCTCTATCTCTATCTCTCTGTGTGTTCAAGATACTACCAGTTTAAAGAAGGAATCATTGGCATGATCATTGCTCTGGTAAAATAAGCAGTTTATTCTATCAGAGAACAGAATAAACTCCTCAACTAGCAGTGGCAAGGTCTCTGTAAGATATTGGTTGATGATATGGATGAAATCTAATCTAAACCGAATTGTGAAAGTAGGAGCCAGGTTTGGCAGGGAGAGTTGGGTGGGATAAGGATAGTCAAAATTGAAAGAGCAAAGAACAAATTGTGCAATAAACTGCAAAAAGCTTGGTGCTGTGTTGCAGCTGCATCTCCATTCAGTGAAGGCCTCAAAGACATACCAGACTGGCATTTAAAAATAATTACCAAGCTATTTAAAATATTTCCAATAGCTTCTAAGAATGTGCCAAAAAGTGGATGGTGGGGTTAAATTTATAATATAGAAAACTCAAATCTGTTTTCTGTAATATCTCTTATGCTTCTCAGTTATTCTCAATGTTTCTCATCAACTACAGACCCAAACCTGTGAAATGTGATTCCCAAACTCTCCCTGGAAAGCCCCTTTAACTCTCTGCATCCTTTAAAACCCTTAACAGTAGACAGCTTGTAGTCGTGTCTAATGTAAATTAAGCTAGTCTCCAAACCTTGGGGAGCTTCTAGCCCTACCTGAATTCATTATTTTGATATGCAAAATAAAACTGAAAATTAGATTGGGTAAAGCAGAATTTACTCTATTATACATTCATTGAACAAAAATGTATTTATTGTAATCTCAGGAGAGATAACCATGGTACTGAAAGTCAGTGGTATGAATTCAAGAGATAAACAGGAATTAACAAGTAAATGATTGTAAGAAATAAGGAAAGAAGAAAATAACAAATGCAAAGATTATATGACTTTGTAAATAAATTTACATTTATGATATTCAAAAGATGGAGTCAAAAATAGTAACAGGTTGGTGTGAGGATGAAGATTTCCATTTTGGACATTTAGATTAAAACTGAGAAAAATATGAATAGGCAGGGAATTTGAGGTATGGCTCTGAAATTCAGGACAGATATCTAGATGCTGACATAGATTAAATTATAATCAAGCATGAGGTGTAAATTAATACCGTGGGTGAAATGACTTCATGAAAGAGACTGTGCAGATTGAGAAGTTACAAAAAAAGTAGGCAATGGAATCTTGACTTACAGAAAAGTCAAGGACAGAGAGCAATTTAAGATGGGGAAGTGGTTCTCCTGGGAGTTGAAGAACAAAATAATATCCAAATTTACATTTGAATTTCTCAGAGACATCGGTCCCTTCAACAAGAACCAGCGTCAATTGAATGGTAAACATTCACTGAAAAAAATAAAGATACTTTTGATACTCAAAAAATATCAAAAGAAATGGAAAGAAGAGAAGTAGCAAATTGAATGTAGATAACTCTTAGGAAGTATAAAGGTGCAGGTAAAAAGTAGAGAATACCGTAGGCCAGTATATGCTACTTTTCTTTTCTTTCTTTTTCTTGATACAGAAACTTTGTGCATTTTCCAATGCTGCTGGCTTTTCTGGAAATAGCAACTCTATGTACGTGTGTTACTCAGGTTTCTTAATTGTCAGGAGGCTATATTTTATTCAGTATGGTTAACGTTCTGATAGATGGTGAGCATTCTTGGGACTTTTGACATACGGAAGAGGTTGGCATTTATTGAAATACAATCTTTGCCAAAGGCTGGGACCGAATGAAAGGATTGGTTCTATTGAAGATCTTTATTCAGTGGCCGTGATTTAATCCTGATTTCCTCTTTCCTAAATTAACTAATAATAGGTGTGTCTACCTTAGAGTCAGTATTTATTTCTTCTTTCCTTCATACCATACATTCGATCAATCAGGAAACCTTCAGCATAAGCACAGCAAATGACTTCTGCCTTCAACATAAATCCAGCATGTGACAAATTCTCTGTCATCATCATGTCTCACTTAGATTACAGGAATAGGTTTTGAATTTATATCTCTAATTATGCTCTTTCTTTTATATGGTCTATTCTCCACATAGCAGCCAGAGCATTTTCTTTTTTTTAATTAAACCAGTGTCCAGTAAACCAAAGATAATTGCAACATAGTATACACACCAGTCCTGCCAGGGCAATTTTATTGGGAAAAAATCATTGAGGCAGGACAATAACAAGAGTGTGGGCTCGCTGCTGCCTATGGCATTATAGGAAAGTGCATGGAAATGTAATATGAATGGACTTAAGACTTGGGGAGAGTCATCCTATGATTATGGAAGTGCTCCCAGATGACCCAATGGAAGACTGAGATCCAATAGCAAGATGGCAGCCCTATTCTGCCAGCTCACAGTTACAGGATCACTACTCCCACTGGAGTGATAAAGGACTAGTAGTAACACAGCCCTACAGTCACAGCCATATGATGAGATGAGCCAGTAGAGCAGTTGGCTACCTCAGCATTGATAGTCGAAGAGCAAGAATCCCTGCCTTTGAGACAAGTCTCGTAATTGACCAGGATTAATTTCTTAATCCCTAGGCTGTAGCTGGTCTCCATGGAGCTCTCTAAGAGGTCAGCTCCTTTTCTGGGAGGCCAGCCTGCAGGAGATCATTCTTGAACCAATTGACTCTTACCTCTCTTCCAGGTAACTCTAACTCAATAATGTCCAATGGCTTCTCAATTCACTCATAATAAAATTCAAAATTCTTGCCATGGCTATGAAGGCCTACATGATCCGACCCTCTTATCACTCTCTCTGATTCTATTTTCTACCATTCTCCCTTCTATCACTGTGTTCCAACCAACTGGCCTGACTTCCTTTTTTCTAACTTAGCTTTACATGGGCATTGTTAATGCCATTGCAATTCTGTTGTCCTTACGTGTATGAAAATTGGTGTTTTCTAATATCTGGGCACATTGTCAACCATTATCTCTTCTTTTGATCTATATGTGATTTTTATTCTTTAGTTTATTGATATAGTGGATTACATTGACTTACTTTCAAATAGCAAACCAGTCTTGCATAACTAAAATAAATCTTGGTTGTTCATAGCTTATAGTTTTTTATTTACAATTTTAGGTTCTGTTTGCTAATAATTTTCTGTGCTTTTTTGTGTCTTTATTCATGACGGATATTGGTCTCTAGTTTTTCTGTTTTTTGTTTTTGTACTACTTTGTTTTGTTTGTGTATCAGGGTAATACTTGCTACATAAAATGAATTGGAACATATCCCTTTCTCTTCCATTTAACAAAATGGATGGTGCGAAATTGGTATTAATTTTTCTTTAAATATTTGGTGACATTCTCCAGTGGAACCATATGGGCCTGGATATTTCATTTTATGGAGCTTTTAAATGGTAGTATCTACTTCTTTAATGGTTACAGGACTATTCAGATCATCAATTTCATACTGGAGAAGCTGTGAGAGTTTGTAGTTTTTGAGGAGTTGGTCCATTTTTCCTTAGTTGTTAAATTTGTAAGCATAAATTTATTCCTAATATTCACTTACTTTTTATGGCTGCAGGATCTTTAGTGATAGCCTCTATTTATAATTCCTGAAATTGAAGATTTGTGTCTTCCCTTTTTTTATTTTTGTGAATCTCACTGGATACTTACCAATTTTATTGAATTTTTTGAATTATCAGCTATTTATTATTGATTTTTCTCTACTTTTTTACGTTCCATTTCATTGACTCTCCTTTTGTGTTTATTATTTTCTTCCTGCTTCTTATTGTGGATTCATTTTACTCTTTCTAGTTTTGCTGTAGGAACCTAAATTATTTATTTGATTTACTGCTAGAAATTTTCCATTTACTGCTAGAAACATCCTGTTCAGCTCTGCTTTAGCTCCATCTCACATATTTGATATGTAATGCTTTCATTTCAACTCAGTTTTATGTCATCTAAAAAATACTTTGAGAGTTTTGTTTTGTTTTTTTTTTATGGATCACGGTTTATTTAGAAGTGCCCTGTTTAATTTCCATATGTTTGTCTTTCTGTAAAACAAACTTACAGAAAGGCCTGATAACATCAAGACCAGAAAACATACTATGTCTGATTCCAATTCTTTAAAATTTATGTGACCATTTTTTTTCATAAGTCAGGATTATCAGTGATTTGATGATTGATGAATATTTCAGGGGTGTTTGTAAAATATGTCTCTCTTGTTGTTGACTAGAGTGTACTGTATGTGTGGATTAGATCCTGTTGGTTGATTGTGTTCAGATCTTTTATATCCTTGCTCGTTTTATTTCTAGTAATTCGATCAGTGACTGAGAAGAGTATGTGTGTGCTGCATTTAAAAATAATCTCCTGTTTCACTTCTATACCATTTTTGAGCTACAGTTTTATGGAGGTATTACTTACATACAGTAAAACTTACCAACTTTAATTGTACAGTTTAATGAATTCTAATAAGTGTGTACAATTGTGCAACCACTTCTAAACTCATAAAAGAAAGTATTTCCATAAACTCAAAAGTTTTCTACTGCTTGTGGTCCTTGACAACCACTTATTTGCTTTCTATCAGTATAGTTATTTCTTTTCTAGAATTTCATATAAATTGGAATCATACAGTATGCAGTCTTTGGCTTGGATTTTTGACATTTAGCATAAGGCTTTTGAAATCTACCTTTTTTTTTTTTTTCTTTTTTTGAGACAGGGGCTCTCTCTGCTACCCAGGCTAGCATGCAGTACCATGATCATAGCTCACTGCAGCCTCAAACTCCTGGCCTCCAACAATCCTCCTGCCTCAGCCTTCAGATTAGCTGGGACTATGGGTGCACACCATCACACCAGGCTAATTTTTCTGTTTTTTCTAGAGATGGGGTCTCACTCTTGCTCAGGCTAGTCTAGAATTCCTGGCCTTGAGCAAACCTCTTGCCTCAGCCTTCCAAAGTGCTTGGACTACCGATGTGAGCCACCACACCCGGCCTCCATGTTGTTTTGAGTGACAGTATATTATTGCTGTGGCAGTATATTGAGTGACAGTATATTATTTTTATTGCTGAGCAATATTCCATTGTATGGATACACAATAATTTGTTTAACCTTTCCTCTGTTGATGGACATGTGGGTAGTTTCCAGTATTTGGCTATTATGAATGAATCTGCTATGAACATTCATGTGAAAGTCTTTTGATGGACATATTTTCATTTTCCCACTTAAATATCAAGTTGTGGAATTACTGAATCATATAGTATGCATAACTTTACTTTTTAAGAATGTACCAAAATGTTTCCAAAGTGATTATAATATTTTACATTCTCATAACAGGACTTGAGAATTCCAGTTGGTCCATATCCTCGCCAATACTTAGTATTGTCAATCTTTTTAATTTTGTCATTCTAGTGGGTATGTAGTGGTGTTTCATTGAAATCTGAATTTTAATTTCCCTGTAACAAATGATGCTAAAGATATTTTCAGGTACTTATTTGCCATCTTATTTTTCAAACTGTCTTTCAAATTTTTTATCAATGTTTAAATTGATTAGGTTTTCTATTATTGAGTTTTATAAGAGGTTTTTTATATATTCTAGATAAAAGTCCTGTGTCAGATTTATATCTTCACATATTTTGTCATCATTTGTGGACTGCATTTTCTTGTTTGTTATTGTCTTCCAAAGGGAATTTTTTTCAATTTTGAAAAAGTACATTGTACTGATTATTTTCCTTTTATAATGTATGATTTTTCACCCTATTTAATAAATCTTACCCAAATTCCAAAGTCCTTAGGATTTTCTCCTACATTTTGACTCTAGAAGTTTATAGTTTTAACAAGTACATTTAGGTCTATTGGTTGTAATTTTTGTATATGGGTAAAGGTAAGAACCAAGTATTAGTATTTTTGTGGCATATGTATATCCAATAGTTAAAACACAATTTATTACAAACATTATACTTTCTCCATTTAATTTCCTGGGACCTCTTTGAAATATTAGAATATTTGAATGGCTCTATTTCTAGAATCTCTATTCTGTACCACAGATACATGTATTCATTTTTTAAATAACGTATTAAATACTTGCTTGATGGTGATAACTTTAAAATTAGTCTTAAAGTCAAGTAATGATAGTCTTCCACATTTTTTTTCATTTTCAAAATTGTTTTGGTTATTTTAGGTCTTTTGCATTTTCATACTAATTTTGAAATGAGCCCATTTATTTCTAAGAAAAGCAATCTGAGATTTAGACTATTATTGCATTGAATCTATAGTTCCATTAGGGGAAAAATCGATATCTTAAAAATATTGTGTTCCTGAATCCACAAATGGGATATATCACTCCACTTTTTAATTCTATTTTAATCTCTCTCTGCAATGTTTGTAGTTTCCAGTGTATAGACCTTGTACATCTTTTGGCAAATATGTCTGTAATTATTTTATACTTTTTGATGTTATGTTTTAAATTTGAATTTAAATTTTACATTTTTCCCAGAATATAGAAATCCAGTTGCTTTTGTATATTGTATTAGTCAAGTTTCTTCAGAGAAACAGAAACAAGAGGACATATATTAGGAGATTTATTATGATAAATGGCTAACTCGATTATGAAATTTGAAGATGCCCTGCCATTTGCCATCTGCAAGCTGGAGAACCAGGAAATCCTCTAGGGGAGTAATGCAGGGACTGAGGATGGGGAGCCACTCGTGTAAGTCCAAATGTCAGAGAACCAGGAACTCTAGCAGAGAGAGACAATTCACCCTTCCTCTGCCTTTTTGTTCTATTCAGGTCTTCAAGGGATTGGATGATGCCTGCCCACATTGGTGAGGGAGGATCTTTACTCAGTCTTCTGGTTCAAATGACAATCTCTTCTAGAAACATCTTCACAAACACACTCAGAAATAATGCTTTATCAGTTGTCTTGGCATCCCTTAGCCCAGTCAAGTTGACCCTTAAAATTAACCATGACAATATTGACTTTGCATTTTGGAAACTTAATTGTTAGTTTTAATAGCTTTTTTTTTTTTTGTAGATTCCTTAAAACTTTCTAAAGGTAAGATCATATTGTCTGTGAATAGTGTTTTAATCTTTTCCTTCCAATATCTATAGATCTGTGACTATTGTGGGTAGCACATTAGTATCTAGCTGGTTAAAATTATTGGTCCAAGAATGGGTGTGTATCTTTAATTTAGCCATTTAGTGTTATCGTATAAGGTTTTATTAATACCATCAGAAAATGAGTAGGAAAATCTCTCTTTCAGTTCGGGATGCTGTAAGAACCTAAATCTACATTTCCTTTGTTCATGAGTCCAATTTGGAGAACAGAGATGAGAGTTGGAAAGAGATTATTCTGGTGGCATTTGAGTTTCTGGATCTAGCTCATTCCACCCCAGGCTGCTCTATGATTTCAGTACAGAAATTTTTATTAATATCCTTCCTCCTTTTACTTTTTCCTCAACTTAGTTTGAATTGGGTTTATAATATTTGCAAGTGTAATGATCTTGTTAATACAATTTCAATGAGTTATGGGGCTTGTAGCATATAGAAGTAATATGAATGCCAAAAATAGCACAAAAGCTGGGAGAGAGGAAATGGAAGCATATTGATTGACAGCTTCAGCATGTTTGGTAGTAGTCACCCATTATAAGGGGATTTTGTAACAGAGAAATCTAAATATAATCACAGATACATTCCATGTAATTCTAATGACTAAGCAATTAAAAAATAAATAAAAAGTGTATAAGTCAAACTATGCAGTTCATAAAAATACCAATATAATGGAAACTCCATCAAAACATATTAAAAATGGAGAGGGACATGTGCTTGCACCTACATACATAATTAAGAAACATAAGAGAATATAATCTGCTCTGCATGACAATTCTATGATAAAACAACTTTCTTAATCCTGATGAAATAATGATATTTTTTTTCTAGGCAAAAAAAGTTTACTAAAAAGAAATCAATTGAAAGTAGAATATCTGGATAGTCTAATAAATATATATCAAACAGCTGTTAATGAATTCCAGCAAAAATGTAACAAACACAGATAATTTTAGAAAATCATTCCATTTAGCTTTCAAATAATGTGCAATATAAATAGCATAAAATTTTTCCAGACAAAAAATATATATATTAATTTTAATCAATCAATTAATTTCAATTAATTAACTAATTGAAGAAGATAACATAGCTCTGATAATAAAATACACGAAGAGCCTATTTACAGTGAATGAAGTGTTTTTCTCCTAGGCCTTGCACCTCTTTTAAAGAGCTAATTTCTCAATCTGGCCCATTTGCATTACACCTGATAGAATTCTTTGAAAGTTATTATATTTTGACTACTCTGTGCCTTAGTTTTTCAGTATTCATGGTTGTTTCATATTTTTTTATTTTTTAGCGTGTTTATTTTAGAATTTTGGTGAGAAATAAAAGCATACCATTAGGCCTCCATTAT
Organism: Avahi laniger; assembly: GCA_963575035.1. Classification (NCBI taxonomy): domain Eukaryota; kingdom Metazoa; phylum Chordata; class Mammalia; order Primates; family Indriidae; genus Avahi; species Avahi laniger. The sequence continues at coordinate 51,146 of CAUYSK010099903.1, forward strand.
TCACTTATGAACCTTTATGCTTGTAAAACATGATTAAATAAGGGAAAACTCATAGAATATTGAGATTATAAATAAAGTAGGAAGTAATAAAGAATTCATTTCTCTGACATGTGTCTAGTTCCCATTTCGATGTCTGGTGTTGCAATAACCTAGATTCAACTTCAAATTCTCTATTGAGATGACTTTACTAACTTTTCAGATAACCCATTTTATTTTGCAGTTGCTCTTATCATAAGAAAGGAAAGAGAAAATGTATTTTCAGCACCGAGCATTTTTATTTGCAGAATATTTTTTTGTGGGGGTGAGGGTATTTGGGATGCTGGGATTTGGATCTGAGTATAGAGTCTATTAAAACCATGTCGTGCTATTGGACTATATTTTTTCATCATGTGCTTTTTACATATATTAATTTGAAGGTAGGGCACTGCGTCCTAATGCAAGTAGGAATAGATTTACTGCTTCACAACAAAGCAGGTCTGAAGAAATATGAAGAAAAGGCAGAAAAATGAATATATTCCAAGGTGGCTATAAAGAACTTCTGTTAAAGTTTGTGTGTGTTTAAATACCTAGATATCTAATTGTTAATATGTTGATGTGACTGGATTCTTATTTCTGATTTTGATTCAGTTGACTGTATAGAGGTGATCTTGGGAACATCATTCATATACAGATGCTCCTTGACTACTATAGGGCACATAATTTCTTAAACCCCATTATGTGCTCAAGAAATTATGTGTCCCAATAAACCCATAAATTGAAAATATGAAAATGCATTTAATTTATCTACCGAACATCATAGCCTAGCATAGCCTACCTTAAATGTGCTTAAACAACTTGCATAGCCTACAGTTGGACAAAAATCATCTAAAACAAGGCCTATTTTAAAATAAAGTGTTACATATATCTTGTAATTTATTGAGAACTGTACTGAAAGTGAAAAACAGAATGGTTGTATGGGAACTGGAAGTAGAATTTCTGCTGAATTGCTTTCACACCATGGTAAATTCGAAAAATCGAACCATTTTAAGTCAGGGACCATCTGTATTCTCACTGTAAAGTGAGAATGTTAACATTATTTGTGTCAGCATTAGTAAAGAATATTAATGTTGTTAATGTTCTCTATGTTGTTATATTGCAAGAAATTTCTATTTAAAATAAAAAATTGAAGACAAGTCATTCATTATGCAAATTGACAGTAACAATAGTACTTCATATATATTCATGAATAGTAACCACTCATTGTGGTTCAATTTCCTCAAACTTAGCTTTTCGTATTGACATTCTGTTTTAAAATGGTGCAACTTTTTTTTCTTTTAAATTTCTCTTGCATGGATAACTTCAAAACAACTAGTCTATAATCATCCATTCACAAACAATAGCTAATTGATTTTTGTAATTTTCTACCCGATCATCTACTTGCAGTGAAAATAAAGCACACATCAAGAAATTATGTGTTCACTTTTGCTGTAGTGATTTCATTTCACCTTTGGAAATGTTGATTAGAATTTTGGTTTGAGAGTTGGACTCTTAAGAGTTTGCTTTTAAGCTAAGAGGCTGGTGAAAAAGGGATAAATTAATGCAACATAATCTCATATCTTGACATAATATATGTTTGGATACATTAAATACCATAATGTTAAAATATATATCTTAATTTGTTAAAAGAAAAAATATTGTATTGATTTTCAGAGAGTATATCTAAAAATTCTTAGTTTATGGCCTTTGAAAATAAAGAGGTCGTGTGAATATTTCCGAGGATTAATTGACAAAAATTACTCTTGAGGCTGGAGGGTGAAGAGATTCCAAAGACTTGCAAAATTAATTCTTAGTAATTGAAACACTAAAGGGTAATTGTAGGAAAAGAGGTTTAAAACGTATTTTTGTGCTTTTAGGTGCATGTGTGCTATCCAATATGGTAGCCCCTTGACACACAGAACTATTTAAACTTGATGTAAATCAAATTGAAATAACGTAAATTCAGTTGCTCCGATGCACTAGCCATGTTTAGCGTGCTTTAGTAACCACAAGTGGCCAGTGATTGTGCAACTGTCAGCACAGAGAAAATTGCCGTCATTGCAGTTCTATTGGACAGTCTTGAGGCAGACCTACAAATAAAGATTTCCAACAACTGGGAATGTGGGTTTGAGGGTGAGGAGTAAGATTATGTATAAAATTATTGATTTCGTGGTCACCTATAGAAATATGAGAGTTGGAAGCCATGAAATAGATAGGATTTCTAAGAAATGCAATGTATAATCCTTTGAGAAAACCTGCTGCTAGGGGAAGGAGAAAGAGGATTGGACAGTAAAACAGAGAATACTTTGTTGTTAATATCATCCAGGTCTTGAGTGATTGGACCAGTCCTCTTCACAGCAGTGAGAAAGCATCCTGGCATAACGTATTGTCAAAAACTGTGCAATGTGCGGTGCAATCTCACACAGAGGAGCAGAGACATTCTCCAAAGTAGCCAGATCTTAAAAATATCTTTCATTCTGAGAGTATCACTAACTACAGTCAGGGGAAATGTGCTTCTCTTTCTTGCCATTATGGTCTGCAGCAAGCTGGATTTCAAGCACATCAAAGCCTGTTGGTTTCTATGTAAATGAAAGACTATTGGAAAATCCTTCTTTTGGGCAACTTTAAGGAACTTTTCTGTATCTGACAGAGAGCTTTAATTAAAAATGCAGATCAGTATTTTAAAATGAAATCTAATTCATTGTAACATTTGCTATTCCAAAGGCCCTATAAATTGAATTACTGTCTCTATCAGTGGAGCATTCTGTTCCGCAATTTGTCTCAATATGCTTACGCCTGTCTTCCTCTCTCCCAGACTGTGGACCATCACATCTTCAGCATTGCTTGTATCCATGTGTGATCTCTCTTCATGCTCCTCTGCTTATTGCACAAGTAAATGGTAGACTTTGTGAGGATAGAGAAAATCAAACTTTACATTAACTAGATACAGAAAAAGAAAAACATCCACTTAAAACAAACTGCCCTTTACCTCTCTTTATCAGACATTTACCTGTTGTGTTTTCCCCAAACTGTATTTTAAATATCAGGGTTCTTCTAAGCTTGGTTAGAACCTGTCCTCTTTTTAATGACTTATTTATGACTTATTCTCTCCCTTCAGTGGATTCTTAAGTATACTCCTCTAGTCCAAACTTTATTTCTTTCTTTGATTCTCCCTCTCTTCCTTTTTATTTATATGTGATAATTTTGCATATTTATGGGATACATGTGATATTTTGATACATGCATACAATATGTAATGATAAAATCAGGGTATTTAGGATGTTTATCACCTTAAACATTTATCATTTATTTGTGTTAGTGTCATCCAAACAAACAAACCACCAGGATGGCTAAATAGTAGAAAGGAGAGCTTTATTGGCAATATTGATTTGTAAAGTGGGAAGAGAGAGTCTCTGGCATGAACCAAAGGTGCTTTTTCTTTGAAGAGGGAAAGGGCAGGTTGGGTTTCATGCCTCCATAGGGTGGGGACTGTATCACACAATAAAGTCATACATATTCATCTGGTTTGGGGAAAAACTATACATATTTATGAGGAGAAGTGGGCACATGAGCAATGAATAAACATATGTAACATACATCCCATGCTCACTTTGGGGTGGGGTTTTTAGCATTAAATTTGGTGGAATTTGGCTGTTTATGGCAAAGTCAAGAGGTGAACTATAGGCCACGAAGATTGTACACAGTGGCTGAAACTAGCTTAAGGTCTGCAGTTGTTTATGAGGGAGGGATGTTTGTAGGGCTGGTCCTGAGTTGCAGTGGTCTGGGTTGTAAATCAGAGTTAAGAGTGATCTGATAATTTGTCTGATAATTCTTTGGTTCCTGAGTTTCACAACAGTTGACTTTTCTTTTAGCTGTAGGAATTTAGAGAGTTGCTGTGCTAGCCAATCCCTGAACCCTCAGCCCATAAGTAACTTTCGCTTCCTTAACTTTAGGGTCCATTTCATTGAGGAAGGGGCACCTATTTTGGTCTTTTATATCACACTGGGAACATTTCGAATCTTTTCTTCTAGCTATTGTTAAATATACAATAAATTATCGTTAATTATAGTCGCCCTATTGTGCTGTTGAACACTAGATCTCATTCCTTCTGTCTAACTCTGCATGTGTACCCGTTAACAGGCCCTGGTAACTACCATTCTACTCTCTACCTCTGTAAGATCAACTTTGTTAGCTCCCACATATAAGTGAGAACATGCAATATCTTTCTTTCTGTGCCTGGCTTATTTCATTTACTATAATGACCTATAGTTCCATCCGTGTTGCTGCAATTGGCAGGATTTCATTCCTTTTTATAGTTGAATGGCATTCTACAATGTATATATACCACACTTTCTTTATCTATTCATCCATTGATGGAAACTTAGGTCGATTCCTTTTCTTGGCTATTGTGAATAGTGCTGAATAAACATGAAGGTGCAGACATCCCTTTGATACACTGATTTTTTTTCCTTTGATTAAATACCTAGTAGTAGCTGTGTACAGTGGTACATGTGTATAGTCCCAGCTACTCAGGAGGCTGAGGCAGGAGGATCAATTGAGGCTAGGAGTTCAAGTCCAGCCTGGGCAACATAGCAAGGGTCCATCTCTAATTTGAATAGTATGTTAGTTCTATTTTTAGCTTTTTGAGGAATCTCCATACTTTTTTCTATAATGGTTGTACAAATTTACATTCCCACCAACGTGCATAAGTGTTCCCTTTTCACCGTATCTAGTTCAATGCTTAGACTCAGCTTTAAAGGTGTGTATCCAGGATGGACATACATCTTGCTTTGACTGGGAGATTTCTGTCTTCTCTAATTTAGCAGGTTTTTTGGTTTTATTTGGGGAGGCTTATTCATTTATAACAATTCATACTAATTCTAGTATTATTAAAGTAAGCTACATTTACTTCATAGACTTTGTATTTCTCACTTATGGCATAGTCTCATTTAGGAGTGTGAGAAAATGGTTCTGTAAAAGAGTTTTCTCCAAGTTCACAGAATATGCCTATATATCCATTTTCACTTATATACTTAAAAATATTTTAATAACTATTTTAAAGTTATTGTCTTCTAATTCTAATATCTTCATATCTGGGTATGTTTCCATTGACTGATTTTTATCTTAGTTGTATGTCATATTTTTCTGCTTTTTTGCATGACTAGCAATTTTTGACTTATGGTGAATACTGCAGATGCTACATTATTCATTTTCTGGATTTTGTTGATTTTCTTTAAAGACTGGTAAATTTTGTTCTTGGAGGCAAATACTTTTCTGGCAAATGAGTTTGACCTTGCCGAAGTTTAGTTGCTTCATGCTATGCATTTTGATGGGGATATAAGGTAGCTCTGAGTTTAAAGCTCTAAAGAAGTTCTAATCCTTGCACCACTTCTTTCTGGGGTCTCCACTCAGTGCCCAGGTGTTCATTAGGCTGTTTCCTCTCTGGAGGTTGGATCTCAAAGCCTCCTATGATGGTGTGGTCTCCAGAATCTTCATTAGTCTCCTACCTCTTTATGGCTATACTTTGCAAGGCTTTGCAGAGTACTGCCCTGCACATTTTCAACTTACTGCTTCGCCAAATACTCAAGGGCTCTGCTATGCAAATTTGGGGAGTTCTTTCTTTGAGCAGCTATCTTCCTTCTTTGTCTTTCTGTAAAAATTCCATCTACTTCAGCAATTCTGAACTCTGATCTCCTTTTCCTCTACCCACTGAGAGGGTTACTCTTGAGACTCCACTTCCTTATGCCCTAATTTGAAAAATACCCGAGCACAGAAAGATTGAATGAATATGAAGCTCATCTCATGTGTTTTTCTTCTCTCACAGATTGAAACTTCACATATTTCTTGACCAGTGTCTGAAAGAGAGAATCAATATAATTTTTCCAGCTTAACATTTGTTTACAAAAGATGGGTAGGCTGAATACCCCTTCCCTAATCATGGAAACAAAAAAAAATCTGATGAATATTTGATTTCAGACTTTTTTGTTTTGTTTTAGGATTTTCACCTCATTCTTACTTAGAGTTTCCATACTTTTTATGAAGATTTCGATTGCTTTACCCACTAATTTCATCTTTTTCTATACTATCTTTAACATATTTCCTGGCATTATTTTATGTTCTTTCTCTGACAATTGTAACATTTGTCATCTCTGGCTTTTTCCTAAGGACTAGGTTTTTTTCTTGGTGGTAGGCTACATTTTTCTATTTATTTGCATGTTTAAGTATTTTTCTTTTTTTTCATTTTATACTGGCCATGTTGCATGCCACCTTAGGTAGCCTCTGGATTCTGTTTTCTTCCTTTCATGAACATTAAATTTTAACTGGCAGGCATATCACCTTGATCCTGAGGAGGCTTGTTTTAGATTTCGTTAGGACACTTCTAATTGTATTTTCCTTTAATTGTAGGGCATGATCCTTAGCCCTGCACTTGGTCCTTACCCCTAAAGAATGGCCATTATTGTAAATTCCTATTGAAATCTCCTCTCAAATGATATAAATTTTAAACTTTTTCTCTCCGGTACTAGGAATTTGTTAAAATATCCCAGCCGTCCATATGTTGCTTTCTGCTGGGCTTCTTTTAATCTCATCTTCTGCTCACAGAGTTGAAAAGGCAGCCAAGGCAGTCTGTGTTCGAACCCAGAATGGAGCCTTCCCCTTTTGTGACTTTGTTCTTCCCATGATTTTTTTTTTTCTCCTCTAGCAGTCTTCAATTCTGACCATAATTCTATATTCTGAGAAGACTGACGATTTTTACCATTTCTGATGTGCCACACAGAATAGGGGTGCTCTCAGAGGAGAAAATGTTTAAATGTGGATCTCACACAGTGTGTATCCCTGCTCTCAGTCTCCCATCAAGACCTAGCACGTATTTTCTAATCCCTAAAAAATTGTTCGTTATTTCTCAATTATTTTAAAGTTGCAATGTTTGGAACGTGCATCATTCTCCTTAATATCCCCAGTGCCCAATATAGAGCTTTGCTAGAGAAAATAATTAGTGTTTATTGATGAGTTAACTAATGAAATATTTATATCTTATGAAAATAATAACAATGGTGTGTTACCATGGGATAGCATTTATGTATCTTGGCCTATACATTATGTTTTAGTTAGTGATAGTTTACAGTGAATTCTTATAATTTTGTGATTGCTCAGCATCCATTTTTCATATAGGTTTGCCTTTCTCATTTAGGAAGCAGGGCTTTGTCACCCTTGGCACAGTTTCCAGACCTCCACTTCTTCCCAGTTCCTCATGGAAGCTGACACAGATATCTGCCTTATACAACCGCCTCCTGGTGACCACCTCCCTATGGAACAGCTGCATACAACCTACTTGACTTACTCCACTGACCCCACACCCAGCATGGGCTGCAGAGATTTGCCACGGTGACAAACCATCAGTCATGGCCTGACTCCATGGAGCATGTGCCTGCTTGCAGTAGACCTACCAACTGCAAATCCCCATGTGACACCTGCTAGGATAATGCCCTGGACCCCAATAGTGTCTTTGGCCCTCAGATCCCTTGCTCTCTGCTTTCTCCCTTGCCTCCTCCCTTCTGCTGGTCGAGTGTGTTTGTCCCAGGTGGCTCCCCTCTTCCTGATAGCCCATGTGAGGTGTGCTGCCCTCTTCTCTTTGGGATCTGTAAGTAATGTACTGCTTCTTTTATCTTCTGTATTTTATTGAGTTGCGTCCTCTGTTTCTCTCCTGACACACACGCACCTGAATTTAACTCTCCTCCTGGTCAGGGCTCTTCTGGAGAATGGCTAGGACAAGACCCACAAGGGTATCTGCCAGTATAAACCAGTTTCCTATGGGAGGGACACATGGTCACAGGTCAGACACGCAGACACGTAGCCATCCTTATCCACCAAGATAAAGAAGATTTTTTTGTTTGTTCATTTGTTTCTGTTTTCTTTAAAAAATGATAGAAATAATGGTCAGTTGATGGGAACGATCTAATAGTAAGATTATAAATGTTAATATAAAAGAGAGAAGGGATACTTGCTAAAGGATGTCCTTGAATAGGTAAGAGGGAATGGAACAGACCATACCATTGGAGGGAGCAGTGTATGACTTTAGATTAAAGGTTCTTAATCTCTGTGTGTGTACGTGTGTGTGTGTGTGTGTGTGTGTGTGTGTGTGTGTTTGTGTTTGCATACTCCACAGACCCCTCTGAAGCTCTATGGACATCTATGGGACTCTCATCATGAAGAATTCTAAACACATGAAGTGAATTCCATAGGAATATAAAAAATTTTTATCGAAATACAGTCATTAAAATATTTTTAGAAATTCGTAATATATTAATATGTGCCCATTAATTAGTTAAATAAGATAAACCACCATAATATAGAAAAATTAAACTTAACTTTATTATTTTAAAAACATGTAAGTATGAAGGCTACTGTTGCTTAGCTTAAATGGTAGCTTGAATAACCTTGCTTGATGGTGAAAAGAGTAAAAACATTTCAAGGTACCTGCACCAGCTATAATGATATGAAGATATCGATGATAAAGCCATAGTATCTGCTAATACAACCATTGTTTGTTACTTACATTCATAATTGAAGGAAATGCTAATTTTTGTTAGTGGTTAGTAAAAATAAGGATATGGATTTGGTTTGGGGTTTTTCACCCTTCCATTCAAGTTTATTGACTGTGATTTCTATCCACAGCAATATCATTATCCCAGGTTACAATTACTTTGGACCACAGCATGAATTCTTAGTTCAGCTATACATGGTAAGAGAAAGAGAATCTGAACAGGGTACATGAATACCAATGTTCATAGGTACACAGATGTGCTTTGGGAGTCTTCATACTATTATTTAAATTTTCTCAGTTAAAAAGGAAGCAATGTCCTCAAGATTGAAGATGGGGTGGAAGTGTTGGAAATAGGAAGATAAAAAAAACAAACTGTGGAATAGACGTTTCAGGTCTTCGAGAGTGAATAAAGTAGTGAAGCAGGATTGATTACCCAACTGACATTAATTGTCATGAATTTAAAGTGGACTCACTCGTCGTATTTATGTATTTATCTGCAGCCTGTTTACCTGCATCGTGCATGCATGAGACAGATGGAAATTCATCTTTAATCTGGGTTATACTTTTGCTAAGAGAAAACAGTGAAGTATAAATGAGTGGAAGTGAGTATCAGGAGAGATTATGATGCAAATATAATATTAGAAGGATATATAACTATCAAAATAATACATAATGATTATAACATTATATAAAATACAAAATGGTATATGTCATATAATATTGATATGCAGAATGGTACATAATCCATTGTAAAATGCTATATAATAATAATCTGTCATAAAATAATGGTGTAATGATGATGATGATGATACAAGGCTCCGGACATGACCCATGTGCTATTGGCCAGCTGAATTGCCTTGTTTTGTTTTCTGTCCCTTTATAGTGATGAAGGTGCGTGTTGGGCTGTGAGGTGGTTTTCCTCTCCGTCTGACTGAACCAAGGATGCCTGTAACCTCCTGTGCAGCAGCATTAACACAGAACCGGACTGCTCTTTTGTTCTAATTTTACAATCCTTCTTGTGAAATTTACTAATATATGGGGCCATAGACACACTGAATTTTATTTAAGAAGGCATATAGTCACAACATAGAATCTTTCCTACATTTTTAGCTTTCCTTTTCCCTACTGTAATGGATCTTTGTCAAAAACACAAAATTTAGAAACCCTTTTTGTCAGTACCAAACACATTAAGATCTTCCAACTTCTCCCAACTCTCTATCCCTTGCATGTTACCACTTTAAGCCAAAAACTCAAAATAGCCAGAGATGGTCCTGAAGACATCATGGTTTCTGTTTATCTGTGTGTATTTTACAAAGTTGTTTTGTATTAAGCAACATAACTGTATTATTTTCAAGTTCATTCTTAGCCAAAACTTTAAAAATAAAATTTGGAGTGCTAAAGTTTGGTTAAACATACAAGCTAATCAATTCTATACATGTACAAATTATTGTATGAATCTAGAAATGAAGCGTACATTTCATAGGATATTGTGGTTTCTTGATAAGCCTGTGCTTATTTAGCGAATATACTGGAAGGTGGTGATTTTAAAAAGGTATTTAAAAATCACTCTTCTGGTATGTTGCACTAATTTGAAAATGGTATTTTGGGGCACTATAAATTTAGGTTATAATATTCTTATATTATTTCTTAGGTAAAAATGCTTGTGTTATCAAGCGAAATGTTGAGGGATGACAGAAAAGGAAAAAAAACTGTGAGTTTTTTAAAGAAGATCGCGGTGGTTTAAATGTTTATCTTTTAAATGTTTTAGTTTTTGTTTTCCCAAAGATGGTGATGAAAAGTCAAAAATATGATTAAGTATGTGGGAAAAATGTCAAAGTAACTCATGTAAATCCCACACAGATCAATTAAGGGAATACTTGTATTTATACATTGGGATTAAATACTGAATTTGTACTCAGACCCAGAGGCCCATCAGCCACCATTTTAAATCACAGCAGTTGTACTTCGCTAAATGAAACAGGACACTCCATGGTAAAATCTATTTAATTCTGTTGGTTTTAGCATATTTTAAGGAAATGCATTGCATCAAATATAATAATATTTTAAAATAGAGAATCACCATGTAAAATAACTTCCTATGTCTAAAATTATTCAGTACTGCACACATGTTTTAGGTAATTCCATTATCCTAATTAACATCTAGTCTTAATTTAATTGGTATGTTTTCTTCTTATTACAGTTCATCTGTTATTTTTAAAAAAACCATTTACTGGGAACTCATAATGTGTCAGACTGTACTAAGCACTCATGGAAATGATAATTCAGTGAGGGTGTAGAAAATATTAAAGTAAGCACAAAGATGAATATATAATTGCCAATGGTGAATAGTCCCGGAAGAGAAAAGCAAAGACAACAGGCAAAAACATCCAAGAGCTTATCTTGATTGCAACACTGAAAGGGAGTAGGTTAAAAGTGGAGAAAGGTAGAAGACAGATATTTGGGACCTACAGGCTATGGCAGGTTTTTGTGTTTTATACTGAGTGGTTGAAAGATTTTGAAGAGTTAGAAGGCTGCAGCAACACCTTGTAGGTGAAATTTGAAGTCACCAAAGGTCACTAAAACAATTAAAACTAAACCCCGCTGAACTACTGATGAGATTGATTAAACTCACAGTACTATTCTGCTGAGAGAGGAAAAGGCATGCTGGTTTCAGAGCGGGAAGATGATTTAACTCAGTGTCTAAAATTCTTCACAGTGTGTCCTGCAATCATTCAAAAATTAAGACATACATAAAGAAACAGTAAAAGCAAACTGATTGATAAGAGAAGGAATAGAAAGATCAAAAGATGGTTTATACACAGCCATGTCAATCACTGCACTAAACTTAAGTGGTCTAAACACGTCAATTAGAAAGTAGAAATTGCTAGAGGGAATTTAAGTGAGACCAAATTACATTCTGTCTACAAGAAACTCACATAAATGTAAAGACACATAGAAGTTAACGATAATAGCATAAAGAAAGATACAGCACTCAAACACTAAACAAAAGAAAACTGGACTGGCTATGTTAATAACAGATGAAGGAGACTTTGGGATTAGGAGTCAACCCAACAGGAAGACATGACATTCCTAAAGGTGTGTACATCCATCAACAGAACCTCAAAATTCATGAAGCAAGCATGATTGAACTAAAATGAGACTTTTTTTTTTTTTAAATCTAAGAGTATAGCTGGAGACTGACACTCTTCTTTTAGTAACTGATAGAACGAGTAGAGAAAAAAAACTAGGAAGTTTGTAGAAGACTCAGAGAACACTGTCAATTTGACCTTCTCAAAATACAGAATAATCTGTTCAACAAGGACAAAATCAATTTCCTGACTTAGATAGATTATTATTTATTTCACTCTATAGGGCTTTTTTCTAATTACAAAATCACTGTATGTCAATTTTTAATTAGAAAAATATAAAAGCATATAAAGAAAACTAAAATCCATTAATCAATCTCTTTTAGAAATGTTACTTTTTATTTTGGAATAAATACTTTTAGACATGAGATACATAAGTACACATTTATTGCTAACATAAAATTAAAATTATATAATACGTACTGTCATGAAATTAGCTTTACTCGCTTAATTTTTTATATAATGCAAATGAATGGATGCATACGTAAACAACATAACCTATTTTTATGGCCCTTGACATTTGAGTACTTAGGTTTTTTTTTGTTGTCCTTGCTATTTTTAATAATAAAAATTTCAAATATATGATAATATGATTATATTTTGTGTCAAATTCCTAGAAACAGATATTTGAGTAAAATGTGGGAGAGCTGTTAAAATACTCTTGTAGATAACTAGATAAGTGTCAAATTATTCTCTATAACATTTGTTTCAATGTAGATTGGCATTTCTCTTTTTTCCTGAAAATTAATCAGTTTTAAAATAAAACTCCTTTTAAAGATAATTGTAGATTCACAGACAGTTGCAAAATACAACACAGAGAGGTGTCATGCACACTTTACCCAGCACCACCACATGGTAACATATCGCATTTATACAATCAAGATACAGAACGTTTCCTTCACCACAAGGTTACCTGCTGTTAATACGATTTTTAAAAATATTTATAGCCATATCCATTTTGTCTAAACTTCTTTATCTCTGGTAACCACTAATCTGTTCTCCATTTCTAAAATTTTGTTACTTAAACAATGTTATCATACAATATACAGCCTTTCTGTATTGAATATTTTCACCCGACATAATTTTCGGGAGAGTTATCTAGGTTGTTGCATATTTAATAGTCTGTTATTTGGGGGAGAGGCTGAGTAACATTGATATTTCATGGTATGAATGTGTCACAATTTGTTTAACCGTTAACCTATTGAAGGACGTCTGGATTGTTTCCAGTTTTGTGCAATTATAAATAAAAACGTTATAACATTCATGTAGAGGTTTTTCTGTGAACATAAGTTTTCATTATTCTGGGATAAATGCTCAGAATACAATTACTAGGTTTTATTGTCAGCACAGGTTTAGTTTAAGATACTGCCAAACTCTTTTCCAGAGTGGTTGTATCATTTTATATTCCCGCAAGCAGTGTGTGAGTGATATGGTTTTTCTGCATATTTACTATTACTTGGTGGTGGCATTATTTTTTATTTTACTCATTCTGGTAAGTGTGTTACAATATTTCTTTGTGGTTTTAATTCCCATTTCCAAATGGCATTTCATGAGCTTGTTTGTCAACTGCATATCCTCCCTGGTGAATGTCTATTCATTGCTGTTGCCCATTTTTAGTTGTCTGTATGTATGTGTACATATACGTATACATATATTACAGTTGAGTTTTGAATCTTTTAAAAATTCTAGATACTAATTCTTTGTCATATATGTAGCAGATACATGGTTTGCACATATACTCTCCCAATGCATAGATTCTTTTTAATACTCTTTATAGGATCTTTCACAGAGCAGACATTTTTAATATCAATAATGACCAATTTATCAATTTTTCTTTTAATATATGTCACTTTTGGTGTCAATTTTAAGAACTCTTTTTCCTCCCTAGATCCTGAAGATTTTTTTCCTATTTTTTTATACGTAAAAGTCTTATAGTTCCATGTTTTATATTTAAGTCCGTGATGCTTTTCGAGTAAATTTGTGCATAAGACGTGACACACAGATCTAGGGTCAATGTTTTGCCTGTGAATGTGTAACCACTCCAGCTCTCTTTGTTGAAAAGGCTATCTTTCCTTCACTGAACTGCTTTTGCACTTTTGTTAAAAATCAGTTGGGCACATTTGTGTGGATCTATTTCTAGATTCTATATTCTATTCTGTTGATCTTTCTGTCTTTTTCTCCCCTGCCGATACCACACAGTCTCGATGACTGTAGCTGCATAATAAAGCTTTGAATCAGTTAGACTGATCCTTCCCTCTTAATTCTTATATTTCAAAATTGTTTCAGATATGATATTTCCCTTCTTCTCCATATAAGTTTTAGAGTAAGTTGTTTATGTCTACAAAAACCTTTGCTGGAAATTTAATAATAATTGCATGAAAACTTTAATTTGGGGAAACTTGACATCTTTATTTGTTGAATCATCCAACAAGGGACACAATATGTCTCTCCATTTATTTAGATCCTTTTTGATTTCTTTCATCAGCATTTTATAGTTTTTAGTTTATAAGTCCTTTACATATTTTGTTAGATTTATATCTCAGTATTATTTCCTTTTTTTTCTTTTTGAGTGGTTTTAAATGACACTGTCATTTCAATTTTAGTGCCAACATGTTTATTGGAAATGCAATTGATTTTTGTAAAAAGTGTTTCCTCCTCTTCTACTTTCTGGACTACATTGTGTAGAATAGATGTTTATTCTTCTTTAAACTTTGGTACAACTTCAATGAAACTATCTGAGCCTAAAGATTATTTCTTTGGGAATTTTTAAGTTATGAATTCACTTTTCTGAATAGTTCTACTATTCAAATTATACTGTTTAAGTTATACTACTCAAAGTATCTGTTTTATATTGGGTAAGTTGTGGTTGTGATTTTTGAGGAAATCGTCTGTTTTATCTATGTGGTTAAATTTATGTGTGTACAGTTGTTTTTAGCATTGTCTTATTATTTGGGTGTTTAAAGGGTCTTTGATAATATTCTGTTTAATTCCTGATATTGTGTCTTTTATTTGTGTCTTCTCTATTTCTTTCTCAGTATTGCTAGACGTTTGTCAAATTTATTGATATTTTTGTAGAACTAGGATGCATATTAAGTAGCACACAGAAAATTCACCAAAATATATCATATTCTGTAACAGAAGTCTCAGCAACTTTAAAATGTTTAAAATAAAGTATATTCTCTGATCACAATAGAATTAATAACAGATATTTGAGAAATATCAAAATGTAGAAATAAAATGCAGCATACCTCACAATAATCAATTGGCCAAGGAAGAAAAACCAAGTGAAACTAGTACATATTTTGGAGTGAATTAATTAAAAATTAAAACTTTGTGAAGTGCAGCTATAGAAATGAAGTACTTGGGTGGAAATTTAAAGAAGTGGTATTTTTATTAGAAGATATAGAAGAGAAAACAGGTCTCAACCAAACAATTTTAATTTATACTTTAAGCAGTTAGGAAAACAAGAGCAAATTAAACCCAAAGCTGGAGATTAAGAGAAATATAAAGAGCAAACGTCAAGGAATCAAAGCCCCCTGGAGCTTCGGCGCCTGGTGCGGTGGGAGTGGGGCTTATAGGGGAGAAAGGGATTCTCTCGGGACCTGGTGCTGTGCACCCCAAAGGCTGGCGGGGGTGGGAGCGGGGCCAGGCAGCGGCTGCGCAGCAGGTGTGGACGGGCCGGGGTGGCCTTCTCCTCTGCTCAGGGATCCAGGCTGAGGTGTCAGCAGGAGCTGGTTCCTGTGGGCACTGCCCTCAATGTCAAGCCAGAAGGCCACTGCTTAGACCTGCTCAGTCAGCGCTGGGGTTCTTACGAAGTTCCTGAGCTCATTAATCAGAATGATATTATATTGCACATGGAAGAGCCTCTAGAGACAAGGACTTGTCAGTGGACATGTGTGTGTTCTCCACTGTCTGGACCACACACTGTGCTCATCTTTGATGATCTTTTTGATTCCTTGTTGCAGACTGGTCAATTTGATTGATTTTGCAAAAATTGTTCACCCTGAGCTACTATTCAGAGAGGTTGCAGAAGAAGCTTGTAGAAATATTGCACCGTGGTAGAAAAGTTGAACACAAATGTGGAATTACATTAATGTCTGAGAAAATTACCAGCTGATAAAAAATTCTTGTGGATTCTCTTGATCCAGAAACTAGGCAAGTGGCTGAATTATTGTGTTTGATTTTAAAATCAGTAGACTCCATTGAGGCAAACAACAGCATATGAGAGCAATAGACCTAAATGTTGAAGTGTTGGATTAGAGTTATGGATATCTACCTTAAGCAGATCAGTCCTCCTAAGACTGATGATCATCTCTTACTAGGACACATCTACCACAGGGTTATATCTGATGGAGATCATGTAATAACTGATAGTCAACGTGGGGAAGCACTAGATGACCTGGTTTAGAAGCTGTTAATAAAATTTGTCTCTATCCCAATGCTGGTCAACGGAGAATTGATCAGCAATGGAGACCTTCTGGAAAAAAGTTAGTGGGGGTATTTTACATTTTTCCACAGGGCTCTCCAAGAAACAATAGCTAAAGACATGTCATTCGCTTCCCTGAGAAACTACCTGACAACCTTTCTGAAAGGACTAGAAAAGATTTTGAGATGACAGGAGGCATAAAAATGAGTCTAAATCCTCAAAATTCTGAATTAATGCAGCGGGATCTTCCTATGACAGTGATGTGATTCACGCAGAGAGGGCCGTGATAATACTGTGCCTAGTTTATATTGCCTGTTTTTCTCCCTTCAAGTGTGCATGGAAGGTCTGAATATTTTGTTTAGCAAACTGTGAGTGATTCTGTCGTCTGCAGAGCAGCCTGAAAAAGGAGAGGTGTAGTGTGAAGACCAAAAACTAGCTGTGGTTTATGAAGCCCAGAGATTGATGTGATACATTTTCGGTGATTTTTTTTTCCAGCCAGCAGACAAACCACTACAAAATTACCGTTTTACAATCCGTGGGAGCACATGACAGGAAGATAGGGACCACCAACTCCCTGTCCCAGTTCTTACGCTGAATTGTCCCCACTCCTCTAGGAACTCACCAACTTTATTAACTCCTGAAATGATGGGAAATCTCTCCCACAAAATGGGATATGCCACTTGATCTATGCTGGGAGGTACTCAGTGCCAACACAACACGGGGACCATGCGGCCGCTGATTTTGCTGAGGTTCCTTCTGTTCTGATGAGTACTGTGCAGATGATCATCGAGTGCTTAAATAATTAGCCAGCTAGCATCAAACTGGACAGCCACTGCCAACTGGTGCCTCATTTTTGTGAATTTAAAAAAGTTTGTGCAGCAGCTGCTATGCAAGTTTCAGTCTTTTATGCCACTCTGGATCAGATCTTCCCTGGAAAGCATCCCATGACGAGCCAGCCACAGACATTCTCAAGGAAAAGCAGGGGAAATTTTATGACTTCTGATACCTTACAAATCACTTTGTGGGCTAATACTACTCTTGCCTAATGTCCAGGGCAGTAGATTCCATGGTTTGGAAGGTGTGTTTTCTACAGGTTCTTTTTACCAAGTCTACAGTGAGTGCTCTCACAGGGTGATGTTGGCACATGGTGGTGGCAAACAGCTCACGTTCGTGGTTCCATGAACTCTGAAGTGTTCTGTGGTTAAGTATGTTTGAGAAACGTTACGTAAGTTTTGAAGGTTCACTGTGTACATCAGAAGGCCTATCATCACAAAACACATCTGGCATCTCATACTATTAAAATATAGAAAAAAACAAAATGTTTCTCCTATGCTCATATGCCACTGAGCTCACTCTTATACTAGATATGTGGGGGGTTGTTTCCTTATGTAATAAGCAATTCTCCAATGGACACTAACTGGGTATCTTATAATTCAATTCAATTCTTATGCTATCTACCTGGAGATAGCTTCAGATCCCACAGGCTAAGGGCTCAGTTTCACAAGTTCTGCTCCCCTTTCAGACACCAATTACAAATAGCAATCTGTCACCTATAATTCTGACTGACTAGCTATAGATCCGGGTTCCCAGGACTCCCTCCTTAAATTTGATTAATTTGCTAGGACAGCTCATAGAACTTAGAAAAGCACTTACTTCCATTTTCCAGTTTATTATAAAAGATATCAACAGATGAACAGCCATATGTAAGAGATGCACAGGGCAAGGTTGGTGAGAAGGGGCCTGGAGCTTCCAGGTCTCCCCAGGCACTTTCACACGTTCAGCTCTCTGGAAAATCACCAAACTCAGTCCTTTTGAGATTTTATGGAGGTTTCATTATGTAGGCAGAGTCAATTAAATCACTGGCCATTAGTGATCAACTTAACATTCAGCCTCTTCCTCCTCCCTGTAGCTTACAAGGTGGGGCTTAGTGTCTCAACTATTTAATTGTGCCTTGGTCTTTCTGGTGATCTGTTTCTATTCTGAAGCTATCTAGGGACCCCAGCCACCAGTCATCTCATTAGTATAGAAAACATACTCTTTTCACTCTGGTGATCCCAAGGGTTTTATGAGCTGTATGCCAGGAAACAGGGACAAAGACCAAATATTTATTTCCCAGTATCACACGTATGTAATCCAATGTTTCCTCCAAATTTTTGACTATAGAATCTACTCCTTTTTTGGAGTAACTATTGATGACATTTTTCAGAACACTAGGAAATACATGCTAAAAATATTCAGGCAGAAATAACAGGCTTACATATAAAGAAACAAAAAATGAAAGTGATTGCAGACTGCAATTACACATATGAACTAAAATAAAATTCTAAACTCCCTGCTGACTAAATGTGCCCCCTGTTAGCCACGGGGACTCAAGGAAAACCTTAAAACAGAGGTCCCAGCCATAAAGAGAAAGGAGATCAGACACAACATGACTCATTATACCTCCTCCCTTTGCAGTTTAGATACTAAATTATAACAGAACCTCAGGTCATGCAGAGCAAAAGTTAAATCACCTGCAGGACATCAATTTGCTTAACAGATCACTTGAGTCTGTCTATTGTGGTGTGTCTCTGATTAACAGACTTCCTTATCTTAACTTAAAACTTTCCAGGCCTTCATACAAAGCTTTATTACTTTTACCAATTACAAATCAAAGAATCTTTGAACCCACCTATAACCTGTAAGTCGCACGCCCCATGCCAGCCCCACCCAGCTCTAACATGTCCTGCCCTTTTGGGCCAAACCGATGGACACTTTCCATGTATTGATTTATGATTTGACCTGCAATTCCTGTCTCTCTAAAATGTATAACACCAAACTGTAACCTGACTGCAGCGGTACCACTTGTTCTTTGAGACTTCTTGGGCGTGGATCCCTGGGCCATGGTCACACAGGCTTGGCTCAAAATGAACCTCTTAAAATTATTTTGCAGAGTCTGGATTTTTTTTTTTTCTGTTAACATACATCCCCATTAAAAGCCAAAGGACAATGAAAACAATTTTGACGTAAAGGCAGAGGTGCAAAATGACATAAGAGAGTAGGAAATATTAAATTTAAACACTGCTAAAAAATAAGTCATTTTGACCAATGGTCAAAGCAAAGGAAGACTCTACAGAATTTTTATGAATGCAAAGCCTTCACTGCATCTATTCATGATAATATGTAGATAAATCACAATAGCAAATTATTTTATTATGAATGTTTTTCGTTATGTTGGGAATAAACCCATAAAACCACAAGCAATTCCTCTGGGGAAAAAAAATCTCTCCTGAGGTTATGGTTTATAATCAGCTCCCAAACATCCAATTCAAAGTATTTATGAGTAGGCAAATACTAAAAATAATCTATTATAGAAAAAGAACTGCAAGATAATGAATACAATGTTAATAGGTCATTTAAAAAAAAAAGTCAAAGAAATCAAGAACAGATACATCAATGAAACCAAAAACTGGTTCTTGAAAAGAGCAATGAAATAAATAAAGTTTTAGCCAGACTGATCAAAAAAAGATAGAAATGATGAAAATTACAATGTCAAGAATAAAGAAGGCCCCAGTAGAGCGGGGACTTCCTCCCCCCTTCCCAACCCTCCTACCCACTCCCAACAACAACTGACTCTGGTCTTGGAAGGTGAGGCTTCCCAGCCACCGAAGACTACTTTAAATAGAAAAAAATAAATTGAATAATAAAATCAAGAGTAAAAAAAAAAAAAAGAATAGAGAAGGAAGAAGGAACCCTCAC
>CAUYSK010099906.1:0-36782 GCA_963575035.1 Avahi laniger
AAGGGGAGAGACCACATTCACACAATTTTATTACAGTGTATTGTTATGTTATTTATACATATTGTTATAATTGTTCTGTTTTATTATTAGTTGTTGTTGTTAATCCCTTACTGTGCCCAATTTATAAATTAAACTTTCCCTGGGGGTGGAGGGAGGGCAAGGGCATCATACGTAACCTAATCATCTGTACCCCCATAATATGCTGAAATTTTAAAAAAAGGCCTTTTCTTAAAAGCCACAATAAGTCATTGTAAGTTCTAGGAGTGTAGGGTATCCAGGAAACTGATGGTGATCAGAAGATTAGAAAAATATTATAATCAAGGATCTGATAAGTAGGTGAGGAAAGTCTAAAAGGAAATGAGAGAGAAGACATTGGATTTGACCCAGAGGATGTCACTGGCTCCAGTAGAGAGACCAATATCAGGGGAATGATAAACATGGATGTCAGATTGCATGAAACGTAGAAATGAATCACAGGAGAACAAATCACAATAGAGAGTGGAGATAGCATGCTGCAGATACGAGAATTTGAAATGGAAATGGAAGATGGAATAAAACATGAGCAAAATCAGCTATATGGAATTTATAAAACCATATGAGAGATTTTTAAAGTTCTATTCATGATATTTCCAATATCATGAATTCATGATATTTTTTATGGTTGAGATAAAAAATAAATTGGTAAGCAGTCATCAACCTTGTATAGACATTTTCCTACTTTCACAATTATCTTTATGGTATTCTTTTCGGGAAAGGTAAGCAAACCCATAATTATGTGCTTAGCTTTTATATACTGAGTATCATTTGATTTAAAAATTACTTTGAATTAAAATTGGCTTTTCAAGGTTGTGAGAGGCTAGCTAGAGAAATATTTTGAGGAAACTTTGGAATATGATGGTATGTTTATGGCCTTGATGGTGGTGATAGTTTCATGAATGTATACGTATTCCCAGACCCATTGAGTTGTATTCATTAAATATGTACAACTTTTTATGTGTTTACCTCAATAAAGTAGTTTTATAAAAGAAGTATTTTGATTTGTTCTCAAATGCATATGTCAGCTTGGGCTTCCTGTCTATCAAAATCTACATAAGATCAGTTCAAACCCTGATTCATTCTGTCCCATGTGTTAGTCCCAATCACGTTTTTGTGATCACATTGCTCTCTGAGCTTAAGATTCTAATGAAACAGTTCAGTTTATTTGCTGCCCTGTAACACATCTCATAGAGCAGGTGAAGTGCTCAGACTCTTCACAATTTCCACAATAAACAAACAAAATACATCATTTGCTTTTCAAAAATCTTTTAGTGGGTAACGAATTTTGGTGATAATTTCAAGAATACGGTGTTCACACCTCAAGTGTCCACAACTTCAGCTTGAACTTGAGACAGCTTTCTTTTTAGCAGTCCCTTATCTCGATTGCCTTGTGAACATTTATCCAACTTTCGGAAATAGTTACTGAAAATAAAAAGTATATGCAAAGATCGTGAGAAGAAGTGAAGAACTATTGCTTTATGCACTTTACTAGCAATCTTAATATGAGATCAGTGAAGAAGATTGGTGTAAACAGAACATATTTGCAAAACCTTTGCACCCATCGTTATTAGATATTTAGCAGAATTCAGTACATTATGCAATACAATTGCATTATCAAACAGTTTTCTTTACAGTTTTCTACATAGAGAATATATGCAATCAAATTATAAATGGAAAGAAAGAAAACTGCATAAAATTGCATGTCATTTTATAATTTCCAAAAGGAAATGCAACCCTGCCAACACCCTGATTTTAGCTTGGTGAGGCCTGTGTCAGACTTCTGATCTACAAAACTATAAGTTAATACAGTTGTTTTAAGCCACTAAATTTGTGGTAATTTGTTACAGCAGCAATAGAAAACTAATACATCCTCCTTCCAAGGTGACACAAACTTCCCTGCAAAAAAAATGAATTCTCTCCCTTCTCACAATGGCATATAGTGGAGTGAGGGTGAGGTAGCCTTGTCTTCTCTTCACTTTGAGATGATCCAAAGAGGAGACAATTTTGAAAGAGTCAGTTTTCAGGAACCTATAAGGATTATAATACAGGCTTTGGACAGTGAGTGCAGCCTCTTAAGCAGACCACACATTGTGATATTTAAATTATGGCAGTTAAAAATTTTTTAATCAATATTCTTTAACCACTTTTGATATGTACAGAAATCCTGCAGACTTATACTTAAGAATTTGCTTACAAAGGAGATCTTACAAAGATAAGATCTGCCCTTCCTCACCTGCCCTTCCTCACCATTAAAATGCCAGAACCGCAGAAGAAAAGATGACTGTGGGAAACAGAGGTATTTATGGTTATGTTTTTAACATAAATCACTTACCCAGCACTTTCTTTCAAAATTAACAAAGTTTTCTGCACCCCAATAAGGAAACTATTACAGTTTACAGTAAGTGACCGGAAGTGCAGAAAAGACCATGATAAACTTAAGCCTAAATTTAAACCCACTTTTGGGCACCATTGAACATTAAAGTTGGAGTGAGAAGAAACCTTGAAAGTTGTCTGGTCTAGCTCCCTCATTTTGTGGATGCTCGGAAGGCTAAGGCATTTATTCAAGTTCAAAGAGCTATTCGGTGACAGGGCTGGTCGTGAACTCACTCCTGGTTCTGCACTTTTTACTTCATCACGCTGCACCTCCATCTTTCACCTGCTTGTTTATCTCCTGCATTAAATCTGCCACGTGGAACTGTGGGTTCTTTTTTGGAATTGTCACTTAGATTTAGTCTTTCCTCATTCTCTGCCTCATCTTCCTCATTTCATGCCTTAATTGCCACAACTGCCTTCTAACTAGTCTCCCTCTGTGTGATTCATCTCATACCCTCCCACTGGGCTGATCTGCTTAGCATATCACGCTCATCATCCTATGCCAGGACTTCCAGAACTTTTCACAGATGGCTGTCAAGCCCTTCACCTTGGCGTTCCATCCCCTGTACAGTCCAGTCTTTATCTCTCCAGCTTCACCTCCTGATGCCTAACACATGGTCTTTGTGCCAGCTGGGATGGTCTCCTCACTACCACATTCTCCCTCGCATGTCCACTCTCCTGCATTGTTCATGGCGTTCTCATGGTCTGAAAGGTTCTTTTTTTAAAAAAATTCTACCTGCAAAAATCTTATCAGTTCATGAAGGCCAGCTTAACACTCTCTTCCTGTGGCTGTTTCCACTTTTAGCAAACGCTTTCTGTGTATTACACTTGGCTATATCCGGTTTACTCTTCATTGTGAACGGCCTGTTTCTTGTACATAATGGAAAGGTGGATCTATTTCACAGGAGAGGCATCAGGGTACAGAGCTGATTTGTGAGTCATCAATGAATGATACCGTAGGATTGGATAATGCTCCTCGAGGAAAGCAGGGGTAGAGAGACCAAGAAATCTGAGCAGAGAACCTGGCAAAGGGAGGACAGAAGGCCAGGAGCCTGAGGAAGATTATGCGAGACAGGTCAGGGGAGAGAACCAGGGTGAGGACGTAATGGAATGGAAGAAGCAGCAAGTTTCCAAAGAAGAATTCTCTCTTCATCAGGAGTGTTCAATATTATTGCCTTTATTTAAGACAAAAGGCTCCATGGACCACTATAACAGTTTGGGATTTAAATTAGCTTCCTCCTAAAACTAGCTTGTATGTAAGAACCATAAAGGTAGAAAAATAAAATAAATATAAAGCTACGATCTAAATCTAAATAATTCTTATTTTAAAAATGCTTTTGAAGATATAGTGTTGATTGATGTTTCAAATATATAACTGAAGTTATGTTTTTATAACTAAATAGGATAAAAAGACATATTTTGTTGAATGAAAGAACTGGTTTAAGAACAAAAATAAAAAGAAAAGGAAGAAAGAAAATAATTTAGGTAGCAAAAACTGGAGGATAATAGCTAGGCTGTTTATTACAACAACACAGCAGGTTGTTGCCAAATTAACTTCTCCCACCATGGAGCAATTTAGCCTGGCCAGACTGTTCCTTCAGGGAGACAAGCTGCTAATTGCATATACCTTGGCAGTGACCTTTAAAAAGTGCTGTGGCATTGAGAACAACCAAATTAGTTGTGTTTGATTTATTAGCCTAGCTAATTAGATGAGCCTTTGACTCAATGATACTCTAGTTTAATTGAGTAAATAGACTATCTGCAGAAATCAACCAAGTCATCTGCCATTATAAGCATATAGAGTCTAAAGGTGTTTTTTGGAAAACCAAATCAAGTGGTACACAATCATGCCCTCACTATCAGGAAAGAAAAATTAGATACATTACAGAGCTGAGTTTAGATGCCCCAATACATCCATTGCATGTTTAGCTGTGACAGCATCTATTCTTAATACAGCCAGCTACTTCAATTGAAGAACATTAGGTGATCATTTGAGCTTCCTATTTAATGCATGATTTTACTGGAGGCCAAAAGAGAAACATTACAGCTTCTATACTTGCATACAAAACTATTTTCTAGTTTTTTCCTCTCTCAAAAGGTACCACGGTATAGTCTATTCTATACTTCTCTATTGGAAGATGAAGCTTACATTTATATTTTGAATTTCCAATGTAAAATTCAGATCGGAATCCCTTCTTTTGTTGTCTGTGGCAAATTAGGGACAGCTATTATTAATGCTTGTAGTTGAACAGTGTCCCCTAAAATTCATGTACACCAGGAACCTCTCAGAATATGACCCTATTTAGAAATAGGTCTTTGTGGATGCGTTAATAATTAGTTAATACTGGATTAGGGCAGGTCCTAAATCCAATAACTGGTGTCCTTATAAGAAGAAGAGAGGACCCACAGAGGTACATACAGGAAAGAAGAGAGAATGTGTTTTGACTCTTTATTCACCTTCTATTTTTTTCAGAGTTTCTGGGGAGTCCATTCACTGAAATACCATCTCAGCTTGCCTCTGCCCTCCTAACCGCCCCCGAGTGTGCTCAGCAGACATCTCCTTTGAGCATCACTATGTGTGTTGAAGTGCCCAGGGAATGTGATTTCTTTTCTGTGACTTTCCTAACCCTTAAAGGTCATGCAACAGTCTCATGTGAGCCTACTAGAGTTACTGCACAATGGGGCCCAGGAGCCATTGGGATTTTCCTCAGATAAAAGGCTTTCATTTTATTATTGCTTTTGGAAGTTGTTGCATTTGTTAAAGCCTGACCTCTAAGCTTACTGTTTTAATATTCTTTCGAGAGCCTTAGTTGTATATTCTTCATATAAGATCTTTGTGACTGGAGGTGGGTCTCTGGGTTTGGAGATTGTTGGTTTGAGAGGACAAAAAATTACTGCTTTTTTCAATGCCATACGGGATAACATGGTGGTTCCCTGGACAGCTCACAGGTCCAGAGAGCATGTGTTCAAAGCTTGTTTGTTTGCTGTCTGCCCTTCCACATGTTACTTAACACCTTCTGCCCTCAGCTTCTGCTCACCTCATGGGTTGTTGTAAATTGTAAATGATTTTAAACATATGAGAAGCTTAGAACAGTGCCTAGACCTTTATAAATACCGGATACATGGGATTTCTTATTATTAATCATGTACATTGCATTTCAGATTGAAATGTTCATTAGATACTCAGGCACTCATGAGGAAGCACATTTTAAAGCCAGGGAGTGGTGTTAAAGTTTCTTGTGATTCAGCCCTGTCTCCTTGTTTTCAGAGAGCTGTGTTGGAGCCAGTGGTGGCAATGCTATGCTGGGAGGAAAGTGAGAACTATCATCTCAAAATATCTCAGGGAATATTGTTTATACAGTCTGATCAAGTAAGAAATGTCTAGTTATCAGTTTTTTTGGTAGGTAGAGAAATGTCATCGAAAGCACACATATGAATTATTAAAGAACTACAGCAAATAGAATAGGATCAAGAAGCTTCTTAATTATGCATCTGACAAAACATGAGTATGAAGAGGCATACGTGGAAATGTAATTTGTTCTGATGAGACACAGTGAAAGGTTGTGAGGTATAGAGTAAAAGGAAACATTGCTCCTGGTCTCTAAAGAGGCAGAAAGTCATGAGGGGGCCATAGTATTCATTTACTACATGAGTATTCATTCAGCTGTTCATTCATTCATCCACTCTTTCATCCAATGAAATGTTTAGCTCCAACTGTGTATGAGGTCCGGTGGTAGGCCCTTAGAATTCAAAGATGACTGAGACACTGCCCCTGGTCTCAAGAAGCTCATTCAGAAGCAAACAAACCAAGGCAGTGGAGGAGGTGACCCCAGTGGCCCATGCCCAGCATGTGCCCCAGCCAAGATGCCTCTTGTCCTAATATCCAAGGTCGATGTTCCAGGGTGATGTAGTACATAGTGACTGACTGGAGAGAACTGTTTTCATACAAAATAAACCTGGAAGAGTATTTGTGTCATGGTTTGTGCCATTTTTGAAGCCCAGGGCTTCTAAAAGGGTATAGAGTCAATCAAAGAGGGAAGACTCTATCCTGCTCAGGATTGCCCTCTCCTCCACCTGGGGACTTCTCACACCTTTGTGGTTTTTAAATACAGAGTCCATGCCCTCAGCAGAAACCCTGCTTGCTGTGATCTGGATGTGTGTCCCCTCTAAACCTCATACTGAAATCCGCTCCCCAGTGATGGAGGTGAGGCCGGTGGGAGGTGTTTGGGTCATGGGGGCAGAGCTCTCATGAATAGATTAATGTCCTCCCTTGGGGTGAGTGAGTTCTCACTCGCTATTCCGAGGAGAGCCGGTTGTTAAAGGGAGCCTGGCACCTCCCAATCCTGCCTCCCCTTTCGACACATGATCTCTGCACACGCCAGCTCCCCATTACCTTAGACGAGGGGAAGCTGCCTGAGGCCCTCAGCAGATGCCCAATCTTCAACTTCTGTAGACATCAGAATCATGAGCCAAATAAACCTTTTTTCTTTGTAAATTACTCAGCCTCAGGTTTTCCTTTATAGCAACACAAGACAAACCAAGACACTGGTCCAGACTGACACAGCAGGACAGACAATCAGGTCTTGTCTCCTCAGCAGTTACTGGTGCAGAAATGGTGGGAACTCGAGGTGGTGAAGCCAAACTGGGCAGCTAAATAGTTTCTGTAGCAGAGAAGGGGAGAGCATGAGACTAAAAATAGATTGAATTGAGTGTCTTGGACTTTTCCCAAACAAACAGATCCCATGTCCCTGAATTAGATAATTCCGTCTTCTAAGGATTTAAGGATATTGAATAACAAGACCCTTCCTCTTGCTACTCAATTCTGCCTCATCGTGCTATTGGTAGCTTTCTAGGGGTTTTCATGTAAGAGTATAGAATAAAGTTGAGTGTCTGATGTATTGGTTAGAGTCCTACCGGGAAGCAGATCGCACACTCAAAGTAAGATAATTTGAAGAGAATTTATTAATAAAGAGAGCAATTACAAAGTTATGAGTAGGGCAGAGGGGAACCACAGAAATAGTGCAGGTACCTGGGGTCAGGGCAGTGGGGCTGTTATGACTTCTAGGCTTGAAGGGCTATGAGGTTGCCAGAAACCAGAGGGAGAGAGAGAGTGCTGTAGAGTAGGTCCCTGGGGGGGAGTAAGTGACCTCCCATCCCATGAAGATCTCACAGAGAGGGAGCCTCGGTAATAATGAGCCTGGGCTCCTTCTCCCTTCCTCCAACTTTCACTCATGCTCCCCAGTGCCAGACCAAAGCAGAAGCCAGGAGCTGTGGGAGTCTGTTGATGTGGTTCATACAGCAGGGAGATGAGGGGAGAGCAGATCCAGAGGCACGAATAAAAGACACGACAGCTGGTTCTGCTAAACTTTAGTTTAGTAGAAAACATAGAAAACATAGTGTTTTCTATGGCTAGCAGCAGTGGGATGAGCAAGTTTGAAACCTACAAGGGCCAATGCTAATATACGGTCGTGGGCGAAAAAAGCACAATCCCTGCAACCAATAGTTACTTTAAAATGATGAATCCTTTACTTGGTTTTCTTGAATATTTTGAAGGCATGAGCAGAGCCAAAAATATTTCTCAAAAATCTGTATTTTAATCACGATTTCTTCTATGTTTCCTCTGCCTCTCTAACACCTTCCCTCCTTCCCCCCAAATACCCTCCATACATCAATTACACGTTTTACCTGTTACCTGCCCCGCTTTCCATGCATTCACCTCCTGTTCTTCCAATACAAAAGCCCCAAATACTTCAATTTGCTAAGTAGGGAGGACCCTTCTTATGGGTGGAAGAGGGGGAAACACTGAGGCAGGGCACGAGGGGTAGGGTTATAGCACGCAGGGTGGATAAAGCTTCAGTGTATTCAAATATTTTTGTCCCATCTTATGAGCATAGGAGGTACCCAGAGAGGCTGGCTGCCAAGCTCTGGGGAGCTGTGCCAAAGAATTTTCTGGGCCAAAATACAGTCTTTGTATTGATGACCTTACCTGTGCCTCTGAGATAAGATGACAAATGAGACTGTCTGTTCAAAAGGTTCACTGAAGACCAATGCCATTTAGGGAAAAGCATGTGATCATTAAATGATTATCCTTAGGATTTATTTGCAAATGAGATACATCCCTCCCAGTTCAGTGAGGCCTGAAGCAGGAGTTGGCTGCAGCTGTGCTGGTTTTCCTCCCTCCAGGATCCAGAGGTGGAGCAAACCAGGGTAGGAAAGCAAGTGGCTGTCAAAGCCTATCAAAGTCTTTAGATTTCATGAGGATGAAGTCCTAAGACAGGGGTGGGGAACCTTTTCATGTTGGAAAGCCACATTAATTTAGCTATAATCAAATAAGGCCACATTTAAGAAACTTCAACTAGATATACTTAAAAATGTACATTATTTTGTAAACATCTAATTACTATGTACTCAGTAATTTCAAAAAATAAAACCGTTTGTTAATTGTGAAGTTAACTAATCTTTTAATGGCATTGTTATGTCTGCTTTTTATTGGAAAGCATTTGAATATTTGGTTGCAGCATGGAGATCCATAGTTCAGTTGATCCTCTAGATAGGTATCAGTCATTTGTGACCTTAAGGGCATCTTGATCTGGGTTAGGTAGGACAATGTAGATTTGCAGCAATAAGTGGTTGAAAAGCAAGAAAGCATTTTCCGGGTATGTCACCAAAGGCATGAGTATTCTACTACAATTTTCCATATTTCAATTAAATCTTAGCATCAACCAATGATTTTAAAATGCAATCACCTGAGAACTCAGTCAATTCTATCTGTAGTTCTTTAGATGCGTTGGTGATATCAATTAGGAGAGGCTGAAATGCTAATTTGAGTGTGATGTCATGGTTCTCTCAAAGTCAGTGAACTTTTCATTGTATCCTCCAATTAATAGGTCTATAACAGCTGTATAGTCTTCAAATGATTCATGTATATCATCCTGTTCATCAATGACCTTTGCTAAGTGGGGAAAACGTTCATCCGAAATTTCCTTTTGAAGAAGTGTTTTGAAAAAACATAGCTTTTTTCAAAATACTTGGATTTTTTGCCAAGTATCATATATAGACTTAGTTTTACCTTGCAAAGAAATATTCAAGTCATTTTGATTTGACATGATATCACATAGAAATGCTGCATTCCTTTAGAAATCTTCTTTCAATAATTCACATTGCTGATTCTAGTCTTCATAAAATTTAACTATCTGTTCTTGCACAGATAAAATTTTGGCTAACAGCTGCCCCTGCAATAGCCACTTTAGAATACGACAAATCCTCATCGAATACCTCATCATTCAATTTTAGCATGTTATAAAACTGACAGCGCCTTTTCATGAATATGGTTAACAGTACTTATAACTTGTTGCAAAATGTCACTTATAATAGTAGCTTTAGCACAGAGATTTTTGCTGATGCAAGATACAATGAAAGAAATGAGAGCATCTGGATCTGTTAATACTTCTTTTGTCTGTGTAATGAATGTTTCATGATTTCCTGTTATGGAAAGTGCACAATTTGTACATACACTCACTAAATCTACCAAATTCAGTCCAACTTCACAACATTTATCTTGAAAGTTGTTGAAGATATCTATTCCCTGGCTTCTTTTGCAAGAGTGCCCAAAGCAAGTAACTCTTCATAGCAAAGAAAATCTTCTTCTATGACCTGAATGAAGTATAAAACCTGTGCCGAGTCAGTAATATCAGTTGATTTACCCAAAGGGATTGAATAATATACATTTTGCTTTTGAAGTATTGCATGAAGTTGTTTTGTTAAGTTGAAGGCCAATTTCATGCTGCCGATCAGTTATGGTTTACACGGAAAGAGGCAGTTTTTGTACTTGGAAACGTTATTGGGGTCTAAGTATCCTACAACTTTGACAATGCATTCTTTCACAATTTCTATATTACTGAATGACTTCCCTTTTTTTCTGAGTATATAAACTACTTTATATCTTGCTTCAGTGGCATTATTTCCAGGTCTTATTTCTCCTTGAAAGAATTGTCTTTGTTTTTGCTTTTCATCTTTTAAGTTTTACAATACAAACTTTTGTGCCTCTCCCTCTAATTTAAAATATTTGTGGTCCTTATGAGTGTTACAGTGCTGATGAGCATGGAATTTCTTTAATGTTGATGTTGCAGTATCACAAAGCAAGCAAATCATCTTACCTTTAGTAGAAACAAGATAATATTGCAGTTCCCAATGTTCATTAAAAAATCTGTTTTCTTCCTTCAGTGTTCTCCTGGTCTTCTTTGACATGATAGGCTGCTTGGCAGACAGAATCAAAAAAATACGGTGGAGCTGTGCAACTACTCACAAATTCCACTTCAAACAGAAACACTGTCAAAAACTGGTAACAGACTGATGTACTTGACCACCATAAACTCTCGCCAACCAGCCTGGTGCGGCAGGGATGCCAGTCAGGCGGGGGAAGTTAAAACTAAATCATGAGCACGGCAGCCATCAATTTAGCTTTTATGGTTCACTAATGTTCTAATTGTGTCGGTCAATCTGGGAGGATTATCTTGTTGAAAGTTATTTTATTCTTTGGTATTTTAAATATGTCTTTTTAAAAACAAAATAATAATGTAAAAGATGAACAAAAATGCATTAATAAAAATAAAAGGATTTGTTCTGTAAAATTTGGTTCAGTCAAAATGCCACACTTAAGGACCTGGAAAGCCACATATAGCCTGGAGGCTGCAGGTTCCCCACCACTGTCCTAAGACAAGGCAAAATCAGTGGTAGCAGTGCTCACAATCTGTAGGAACTGCCATAATGGATTTATTTCTTTTTGAAATCTATCTATGATTATATATATTTGTGTGGATATCTGTGTCACGCCGTCCTGACCAGCAGGAAGGACGCAACACTCGGAGTTCTTCCAACAGCGTTTTAATGGGGCAGACTATAGGAAATGCAAATGGCGAAAGACCCTGAAGCAAGACAAGCACAGGCTTATATACTGGTGAAGGCTAGGTGGCAAACTGTGATTGGACATGCCCTTAGGGTCCTCCCCAAGAAAGGTGTTCCTCTGCTGGCGCATGCGCTCAACTAATGTTTACCTCAAAGTTGTTTGGTGCTCAGCGCCATCTTCTAATGGCGTCGACTGCAGCGCTCCACATATCTGTATTTACTTCTCCACTTCAACTAATGCTAGCCAAAAAATTTTTAACATATTAGAAAGTATGGCCTCATAAAAAACTATCTACCCCTTATCAAAAGCCTACCACATGGTGGTAACTATGATGCATTTTTTAATTAAGCACAATTAGTTCACGAGATGTGTGTAGAAATATCCCCATTTTACAGATGAGGAAAGTCAGACCTAGAGACATTATGCAACTCACCGAAGTCTGCACATCTACTAAATGGCAGAACTGAGTTGTAAAACCATATGGTCAGTTTAAAACATACATTCTTTTTATCATGGCTGTGTTTTGCTGCTAGAAGCATAAATCTGTGTTTGTCAATTATATTAGTTTCGACGTTGGGTGATTAGGAACCCATTAAAAGTTCTTAAAAACCTGAGTTGGATGTTAGAAGAAGTATTTCTACAAAACATTTATCTGTGAACTGTAGAACTGAGTAGCAGATTAACAGAAAGATCTTCACTGAAAGATGGCAATCAAATAGAATAACCCTTGATCTCTGTACTGACATATCCATAAAATAGGATTAATCAATTTCAAAGACTAGAGATCTTCAAGTCTTTTTAATAATACAAAATATAACATAAAATATTTACCTAATGTAAGTGGTAAGATGTTGTCTAGCACAAAATTACTTGCAATGGATTTTAATATTACCGAACAGTTACATGGTAACATTTCATATATATGTATATATACACATATATCTACAGTATAACCCCCACACGAAATTAGTATCAGCAGACTCTTTAGAATACTTGGTAGTGGAGCTTAACATTCCAATACAATTTAGCAGCACATTTTCCTTGCCCTGACTCAAGTTAATTGCAAAATGTTTCTCTTCCTACCTTATCATTTTAGCGTTCCTATCTCTTTTCTTCTTTCTGCTGATTTTTGCTGAAAATTAAGTGGGTTCCTAGAAATGAATCATGGTTTTCAAAAGAATATAGAATAATTTTGGAAGTGTTAATTTAAGTTGACTTACTGAAGAACATTATATTTTGATTTCTAGAAATAAAAGCATTCCAAAAGAGCCTGGGAATGCTGAAGAAAAAAAAATTGGAAAATTTGGAAATTTGAAAAGGCTTATTAAGGGCTATTAAGGGCTATTAAATCTCCAAAGTAATCAAAGCAGATCTGAGAGCTACAAGTATGCAAGGAAATAAATACACATCAGAAATCTTTCCCTGGGTTTGTTTTCAAGCTTAAAGCTGAACAAAAGGTAAGTAATACAGGATGGATTAAATGACCTGAGTCTGACAAGTTTTTAGAAGGAGACATTCTAATAAAAAAATTGTTTTAAACTGGAAGTTTCTCCTTTGTAATTATAATAACTGTGTATTCCTATGTCTGCCTCTTTTATGGTAAGCACAAAAACATTTATAAACTTCTAGTGTTTTATGGGCAACTATTACTCAAATTATATACCTGAGAGTATGTAAAGAGAACATTTTATATTCTATACCAGTTTTACCCTGGATTCAATATACCTCAATTCATAATAGCTTCTATTCTCATCTGTCAGCATGCAGTGTTGATCATACGGTGCACAGTAAGACAGACACAAGGTTTCCAAATGCCATGAAGTATTTTAGAGGCTTGAATTTTACCAGATAAAAAGTCACATTAGAGCCCTGTTGCTAGGCAAGTCGATCCCAGCTGTGCTCAGAGTCTCTGACAACAGGACATTTCATTCACTGCTCTACAGTGACCACTGATGTCACTTAGTAGGAGTGGAAACTATTACCTAAAATACCACAACGACAGATCTCTCTACAAATGCTCTAGAGGTGAACACATAGAAATTTGGGGATGGACACATACTCAGATTTACTTACTCCTTTAAGCCTAAAATTTCCCATTCCTTTTCCAAATCTATAAATTTGCAGCATGAATGAGAAAGCTAATATCCTAAGACACAATCTATGTTATCATTTTTCTTTGTTGAGAAAAGAGAGGGTAGTAAATGTAACAACTAGCATTTCAGAAATTCTCAGATGAGGAAGAATATAAATAGATCAACAAAGGCTTCTGTTTTCACAGAAAATACCAATGATAAGATATTCGTTGTCAAAATAAATATAGAAGTGATTCATTAATAGCATTTTATTATGAGATATTGTGTACTGCAGGAAAGCCATTCACTGAGAATTGTGTAGTTGGCACACTTGTTGAGCATGGAGTCCTAGGTCCAGTTGTGTGACTGTTGGCAAATCACTTCTGGGTCTTTTTCCAGCTCTGCAGTGAAAGAGTTGAAATTTCATGTCTAACATTCTTTTCTACTCTGAGTTTTAAATGATTCTTTACATTCTAAGGAACGTATTAATTAAGACATGTGATTTCCCCCAGGAGGATGATTTCTTTCTCTGTGTGTGAGCACATGCGTGTGCATGTGTGTTGATGTGTATGTATAACAATTCAATTATTTTCCTCTTTTATACGAAAAAAGAAGGAAAATTAAAATGAGCCTTTATCCAAAAAGTCGTGGTATTTCCACACTTCAAAAGAAACTTTAAAACATGGGAGACTATTTCTAAAATAATTTATTCTAAAAACAGTTTTCATATTTATGCGTTGATGTATAAAGACAAAAGATGAGTTTACGTGAAATATAAATTTTAAAGCGATATGTTGTAACAACTGTGATGAACATTTTACCTTTGTTGTTTTTGCAAATGAGTTTGTGTTAACATACCATCCACATACCCAGGTGACATGCTGCATGCTTGTGATAGCCTCCAGGGCGGTCCTCAGTTTAGTAATTAAGAAGATTTAAGTGCCAATCTAAATGTCCTAAGTAAACTGGTTGTAAAATTCATCTTGCTTATTACAGTATTGGTAAAGTTTAGTAATTAAGAAGATTTAAGTGCCAATCTAAATTTGGTTTTGGGGTCTCACCAGATAGCTTTTTAAAGTCTGAGGGGCATAGATTTTGATATCTTTGACGAGTGTTAAAACTCAATCTCAGGGCAAATATGGTAGTTCTCCCATTTGTTGTCTGAGGATCGTTGGTGGGTGGGGTGAGAAAACAGACCAGCACAGCTGATTAGGTTATTAATTCATAATGTATACTATCTGTGTATGGAATAGGAAAAAAGTAATATTAAACGTCTTGTCTGGGAATGTGATCTCATTTGCAAATAGGCTCTTTGCAGATGTAATTAGTTATGATAGGGCATGTTGGATTAGGGTGGGCCCTGAATCCAATATAGCTGGTATTCTCATAAGAAGAGGGAAATTTGGATATGGTGACCAAGACACATAGAGAACACCAGGTGATGGCAGAGACAGACACTGGAGGGCCGCAGCTGCAAGCCAAGGAGTGAACACCCAGGGTTGCCAGCACCTGCCAGAAGCTTCAAGAAAAAAAGGATTTTGCCATACAGCGGGCACAGAGAGCAGAGCCCCACCAATAGCTTGGTTTTACATTTCTAGCCTTCAGGACTGTGAGAAAATAAATTTGCTCTGTTTCAAGCCATTCCATTTGTGGTACTTTGTTTCAGCAGCTATAGGAAACAGTGGCATTATAGAGGAGTGGAGAATGAACAGTCTTTTCAATAAATGGGATTAATTTATATCTATGTGGAAAAAAAGACAAACTTGGTCCAATTTCAAACCATACCCCCCAAATCAATTTTATCTGCATAGTAGATATAAATATGAAAAGCAAAATAATAAACCTTCTAGGGTAGGAACAGATTTTTTAAACACTATATAAAAAATATTAACCATAAAAGAAAGAATTGACAAACTTTACTACAATAAAATTAATGTCTTTGGTTCCTTAAAAGACACTATTAAATCAGTAAAAAGCAAGCTACAGAATGGGTAAAGATACTGGCAACATATATATATAGCCAACAAAATGCTGTTATCCAGAATCTAAAGGACTCCTACAGATACTGCAATATCAAATGTGGGTGACGGTGTGAAGCCACAGGGGCCCCTTACACTGCTGCTGGAGGTGTCAATTGGAACGAGCACTTTGGAAGGCAGTTTGTCAGGATGAGTTATGGCTGCAGACATGCATTCCAGCAAATTCCACTTTTAGAAATGAGTGTTTATGTATAGCAAGACACACCTACAGAAATATTTCTAGCAGTGTGGTTTATAAAGTTCATCAATAGTTGAATGTAAAAATAAATTGTGGACCAGGCATAATGGCTCAAGCCCATAATCTCAGCACTTTGGGAGGGAAGGGTGGGAGGATCACTTGAGACCAGGAGTTCAAGAACAGCCTGGGCAGCATAGCGAGACCACATCTCTAAATAAAATAAAATAAAAAATTAGCTGAGTGTAGTGGTGCGTGCCTGTAGTCCCAGCTACTTGGGTGGTTGAGGCAGGAGGATCACTTGAGCTCAAGAGTTTGAGATTGCAGTGAGCTATGATGAGGCTAATGTACTCCAGTCTGGGTGACAGAGTAAGACTCTATATCTAAAAATAAATAAATAAATAATCATGTAACATGACACTATAAAGCAATAAAACCAAAAGAACTGCAAATACATGCAATTCCATGAGTATCATAAGCATATTGTTGAGTGAAAGTATCCAGATATGAAAGGATGCATACCGTATGATTTTACTGCATGAATTTCAAAACCAGACAAATGGTAGTATTTAAGGATATATGCTTAGGTATTAAAAATCATAATTTTAAAAGGAAGCAAATGATTAACTTAAATGTTAAGATAGTTGGTTGGCTTTGAAGGATAGTAAAGGAAGGGGCGGCAATGAGGAGGAATCACCCGTGGGCTCCCGAATGACAGGTAATATTCTATTTCTTCTAAAAGTTATTAGTTAGGGTGTTTGCTCTGTGATAAATCAAAGTATTGCTCATGTCTTTGTTCTGCATTTTTTTGATATAGGTGTTTTATTTCACAATAAAAAGTACATGCTTCAACTACCGGGACTAGGTCAGGTCATACTCCCTACTGTTTTTACAAAGACCAAAGTCTTTCCATTGATTTCTTTAACGTTCACCACACTAAATATGGTTATGGACAGGAGCAGTGTCGGGGGGTTTCTATTCAGTTCCACCACTGTGTTTCCTGACAGAATAAGATGACAAGCTGAAAACAGCTCTACACAAAGCAAAACACATGTGGTGCTGTATTCCAAATAAATAACAGTTTTCAGTGCAACCATCAAAATAATATTATGGCTGTGAAAACATTATCGCTAATTTGTTAGAAGTGGCTTTGCACAGTTTTGACTTATGTTTTCTCATCTTATCCATTCTACACTCAGAGACTCACTGTGAAGTTGCGGAAAGTTTCCAACTAATGGAGCTCACATCACTACGAAAATTGACATTTAT
Organism: Avahi laniger; assembly: GCA_963575035.1. Lineage (NCBI taxonomy): Eukaryota > Metazoa > Chordata > Mammalia > Primates > Indriidae > Avahi > Avahi laniger. Next base: position 16,870 of record CAUYSK010099906.1, read on the forward strand.
TTCAGAGGATTGTAATTAACATTTATAAATTAATTGGACTTTCCTTTCTTACATATCAAACTAAGGGTCAAATACTATAACTCATGCACCCAAGAGAAAAAAAAAGGTAGTATACTCACAACTTATTCTTTTGATTTCACTCTGCAGTTTTCCTAAAATGTTTCTTTGTTCACTTTGAAGGAGGAACTTCCGTTTTATGTTTTGTTGTTTTTTTGTGTGTGTGTTTTTAATACCAACAGTCTCTCGTTTCTATTGCCAAGGATGGGGTACAGTGGCACCATCCTTAGTGCATTGCAGACTTGAACTCCTGGGCTCGAGCAATTCTCCTGTCTCAGGCTCCAAAGTAGCTGGGATTAGAAGCAGGAGTCATTCTGCTAGGCAGGAACTTCTGGTTTTGTTCAAGCCATTTGCCCATGAGAATGTGCTTAGCCTCTTTTGCTAACATAACATAAATAATTACAAAATTGTTAAAGCCTCTTTTATTTTTTCCTAATGACATCTTTTATTTCTATCACTTTCATCTCTAAGCAGTCTGTAGCTTTCCAATTTCATATGTCTTGCTATGTCTAGAGTACATTATCAAATTCTTTTTAAAAAGTTAATTGGGGAAAAACTATTATTAACATTAAAGCTAAAATTTCCTTTTCATTAAAGCACAGTATTATATTTTGGAAAACGTAATAAATGTCATCACTCAATGATTAAAACTACCAAACATAAAAATTAGAAACCATCTATAATACAATCAATATAAGGATATTTTAAAAAATCTTTAGTAAATTGGGTTGTTACTATGAAAGTAAAACAAGTCTGCAGAAAAACTAGAAAGCTCAAAAAATAAAAAATAAAACAAATAAAGATATCACCCAGAGATATCACTTTTTTAGTGTGTATCTTTCCAAACTTTTTGCTACAAATACATGCACATTTTATGTTTATTTGCATATATATGTATATATAATATATACTCACACACAATTTTTCTATTGAAGGAATAAGTTTGTTACTTAGTAATAAATAACTGTTATTTATTAATCATTTAAATACTGCCTACTTTAGAAAACATTTCAGTGGTCAGCCTTAAGAGCAGAATGCTCACAGCATTGAAAGGCAGGTGGAAAGCAAAGGGGCATACTCTGATTGCTTTGAAACTCTCCAGTCCTGCATCAGGCTGCATTAGGGAGCAACCCTCCACGGTTTTATAGTTACATCTCCAGAGGTGAATCACCTCCTTGAAAGAAATTATTTTTATTTTGTGGTTTTAGAGCACTTGGTTCTATAGGAAAGCCAGTATTGAAGCCCCTATTGATAATGAACAATAAGAAAATGATTGTAAACCCAGAATGAAGGGAATTTCCAGTGAGTACAAATGCAAAGTAGGTGGATCAACAGCTCTCTTAGGCCGGTAGAAGATCATTTTAAAGCTGCCGTGATAAAACAGAGAATCACTGGGTGTGGGGTAACAGTGTTACCGAACCTCACATTTGCATTATATTTGATAGCAAGCATCTTAAAAAATTAATCTTTACACAACTCTGTGCCATATGTAGCAACGAAGATACTTAAATCAGGAATAATTATCCCCATTTTACATGTACTCAAGGAGTGGCAGGCCCTTCCTTTTATGATGTGAAAATTTTTTGCTTGTTACCCAGTGAGGGGCAGTTAGGAGTTGAGCGTTATTGAATTTCATGACCAGGGAAATTATTGCGGTTGTAGGCCCATAGGTCCCTTTGCATATGCCCAAAACCACTAGCTGATTTATATGGCAAATTCATCCGTAAATTTTACTACTTTAACTATTATTAGGAATATTATTAGAAACACATTATTTGCTAGATAACTTACCACTGATTATGAGAAACCATAACGAAGTCCCAATGGACGTTTCTACTAAGTATAGTATGTGTGCATGTGTGTATATGTGTGCAAGACATGATGTACAGAGAAAAGGTAGGCAGGTGAGCCTGAGGAGGCCTAAGAGGAGGAAAGGAGAAAATGGGAGAAAGAATCAAAACTTTTACTTTATGAATCAGAAGGTATTTGATCATATTCACCTCCAATAAAAGAGGACCTCATTCTGATCCGGAATTTGGTTCACCTCAATTGGCACCAGCAATTTCTAGTTGTATCTGGTCCACAAAGACAAGACAGCTGTCATTTTTTCATATTTTTCCTCCCTCAGGACGGATGCTACATATAGGGAGCTTTTTATAAAAAACAAATCGATATTTAGAGGACACTTCCATTTTACAAAGGTTGAGATCAACCTAAGCCAAACATGTCCGACATAGGACTCTTCTTCTCATGGGACACATTACAGTTTCAAATGAAACACATTTTTTCCCTTGGAATGAACAATCTTTGCTTGTGGGAAAACTGTCCAAGATGAAGACAGAAAACGTGTGGCTGTAGGAAATGCCACAATTCTACAGCTGGTGTGGAAAATTCCATTTGGGGATATTTGGTCCAAATCAGCATCACGATTTGATCAAACATCTACTTGCAGACAATACAAGTATAAATAAATACATCTGTGGCTTATTTATGGAGTCTAAATTTAAAATAAAAACACAGAAGGTTTGGTTTATTTTCTGAGGTGAAGGATCTATTTTAAAAATCTTTTCTGAAGGTCATACCCTCTGCTTGATCTCATTTAAACTGGTTGGGAATAACTTTTTCCCCTCTGAAAACATTCTACTCCCAACTTCTGTCTTTAGGAAATGCTTCTTTTCCTCTTTTATTGATTTGCACACTCATTCATCTGCTTCCTTTTTGTGATTGCAAGGGGATTGAGTGACAGGTATGACCTGGGCTTCTGGGCTTCTGTTCCTACTTTATAGATGGGGCTTGTCAACTGGCTGACATGTACTATTTGTTTTCTGAACACTTTAATTTCAAGCTCTTTATTTTTGCTGAAATTATTTTCTTTTGGATTGTTTTCTTGCTCTCTTTTGACATTTTGCTTTTTGTATAACTTAGTGTGCAGAATTATGTTAATTTCTTCCAAGTTGTAGGTTGGTAATATTCTCTTATAGTCTTAATTACATTTTTTATTATAAAAGCAGCATGTTTATGGCTTTCTACCAAAAGCTAAATGGTACTAAGTTTTATGAAATACAATGTAAAATTTCACACCTTTATCCCACATCCCTTAATCAGAGGTAACTATAGTAGAATATATGTGTGCGAGTATGCACACAACTTTCTATTTGTATAAGCACAAACATGTTCATGTTTTTTCCCATGATTTGGTAAACTGTCTTCTGTTAATGGACATCACTTACTTCTGTGAATGAATGAACTATAAATTCCTGGGAGTAGAATTGCAGTGTCAAAGTGTATTTATATTTAGAAATTTAAAAGATATTGACAGATGGCTTCTTAACACTAATCTATCTAATCTATATTAAAAGTGTAGGAAAAGGCTGCTTTTCCATTTCCTAACAAATAAAGATGTACTAACAATTAATCTTTGTCAATCTGGTAGATGAAACTAGTACATTGTGGTTTTAATTTGCATTTGCTTAATTTTTAGTGACATGAAACATTTTTCCATATACTCATTGGCTGTATGTGTTTCTTTTCCTGTAAAATACATTTTTGTATCCTTTGCTCATTTTTCTATTTTCTTTTTGGTCATTTTCCAATTAATTTGTGAGATTTCCTTTTATAGTAATTAGGCCTTTTTCATAATTGTTGCTATTGTTTTGTTAAACTGTAATTTTTTTTTTCAAAACACTTTGTGGATGGTGCTGCTCTAAGGATCAATTTTTATAATTTTTTACATGGAAAAATCTTCCTTTATAGTTATAACTAAAAAACCTTCCCCTATTCCAGAAGTATAAGCACATCTACCATTATTGAGCTCCGGGTCTGCAATGACCTGCTTCCCTCTCTCTTCCTCCCTCCCTCCTTCCTCTGTCCTTCTTTTATTTCCTTTTAACATTTATACGTTTGTCTCATCCAGAATTTATTTTGACATAAGAAGTAAGGTAGGCATTCATATTTTTCCTTAAATGGTTAACGATTTGTCCTACACAATTAATTGAATTATCCATTTTTCCCCATTCCTTTAATTAAAATGACCCAATATCAAAATTTTTAAACAAATAATTTGGCCTGAACTTTTAAAAATGATTTTTGTCTGAGCTTGGGCTGCCATAAACCGGTTAAATAACAGGAATTTATTTCTCACACTTCCGGAGGCTGGAAGTCTGAGTTCAGGGTGGCAGCCTGGTTGGCTTCTAGTGAGGGGTTTCTTCTTGGCTTGCAAACAGTCACTTTTTTGCTGAGTCATCACATGGGGTGCAGTTGGGGAGAGAGAAAGTTACTTCTAGTCTCTTCCACTTCTTATAAAGACACTAATCCCATCATGGAGCCCTCACCCTATGAACTCATCTAAACCTAATTACCTCCTTAAGGCCTTATCTCCAAATAGCATCACCCTGAAGGCTAGGGCTTTAATATAAGAATATGGGGAGAACATGAACATTCAGTTCATAACAGTTTGTAAGAAGCATTAAATAAAAGCTAGTGGATATGTTCAAGCAGAAAAAAAGGCCTTATTCCATTCCTTAAAAATCTATTTAGCATGTATCGTATTCTGGTCAAAATGCTCCAAAAATAAATCAACCACTTCCCTTGGACAAGTAGCTCCTAGTCATTGTGGCAATGGGAAATATACCAACAATTGCAACACAATGTGTTCATTATAACGGAGCCTCACGTTCATTCGACAATCAGCCTGACAGGGTGCTTGTGGAACTTCATCCAGTGATGTCAGCAAGGGCCCTCCCAGTGTGCCTCGTCTGAGCCTTGGGGAGGGCTGAGGGCAGTCTTTCCACGGTACTACATGCCCAGCATAAAGACCTGAGAAGTCTAAAGTGAATATGCTTTTGCCAGACTTACGATAATTCTAAGCATCACATAAAGGTCACATTAAATACTGCCAGAGATAGGAAGGGATAGGACAAAATTCAGTAGTTATTAAGAGCTCACAGTCTATTCTGCAGGAAAGATCTCCATTAAATGTGAATTAAGAATGGAATTTGAGGGACTTTTGAATTTCCTATTGGGAACTTATTATCATTCCTTTTCAAAGGTTTCCTCATTAAAAAAAAAACAAATTATTTCTAGGAATAGCGATGAATAATTAAGGAATAACAAATTTCTGTTCTGGAGGCTATGATAGGGTCCAATTCTATCTGAGAAACTAGTGAGCCATATAAATATTGTATCTGGGTCAACAAACAGCTGTTCAAAAATATCTGTGGTATTTGCTGTTTACTCTGATTGCCTTGGATAATAGTCACTAGGCAACCAGATGGTTTGTTCTATTGTGCATGGCGGCCGTTAGTTAAGTTGTTATATAACATGCCAAGGCCTGCTGTCCATGCCTGAGATCCTCTCAAATGAACGCAGTCATGTGAGCAAGCATGGATGCAGAGCACCTGGGTGAGGGCATGTTGCATTCTCTAATGCCTCATACAAACATTATATATTAGCAACATGACTCATTTACTCTGATTAAAATAATTTATGGCAGATTAAAAGGAAATAACACATACATTTTTTTAAGCCAAGTGTGTGTCTCCTCTTGTTTGCAAATGTCTGGGGAAAGTAACATGTGGATATCCTAGAAATCATATTTTTTTGCTACAGTATAATATGTATGAAGCTGGTCACTAGGAAAAAACGGGCAAGGCACAAGGCTGTATTTTTTTTTTAACTTTTCATTGAAAATAAGCTTTAAAAAAATCACCAATCACAAGAATACAGCTTAATGAATTTCACAAACTGAATACACCTTTATAACCGGTGCCTTGCTTAGGAAACAAAATGTTACTCCCATGAGGACAGTTTCAACCACGGGCTCAGGGTGGGGCTATTTCATGGGAGACAAAGGAAGCATAGATTGGATGGAGTTAAGGATTCCCAGTCAGGAGGTGAGTCTGTCTCCGTAAAGGCAGGAATGCTCACAAAATTCATAAAGGAACACAAAGAGCCAGTGAAAGTATTTCTGGCAGTTCCTGGGGAAACAGTTGCAGAATTGGAGCATCTCGCTTTGAGCACCTGCCTAGACACTGTTCAGCAAACACTGACAACCGATGAATCTGTCTGGCAAATACCATGATTTGAGCATCTTGAAGCAGACTGAGAACACCTCACAATTAATATAACAGTAAATGACAACTCAAGAAATGGCTGGTCCAATGTGAATACTGGCTCGTGTCAGGAATATAGAAGCAGATGAGGGATGGAGCAGGATAAGAACAGCAAAATAGGAAACAGATGAGGCCCCTTCTGGAGGAGTCTTCCAGGCTTCCAGAAGGAAGAAATTGACAGTTCATTCAACACACACACACACACACACACACACACACACACACACAAACACACACATACATGAAAAACACATTGTCATCCACTCTACCTGCATTTTGTGTATATATTATATTTTTTGCTTGTTGTACTTATAGACACTAGTTATTTTATGAGTTCTGTTTTTTTCCCAGAGCCATATTTTTCAAATTTTCAAAATTTTTTCAAGTTTTCAGAAAGCAGGTTTTGTGTTGCTTCTTGAAGTCCTCAATTAAAAACACTATTTCTTTTTTTTATTTTTTAAATTTCAGAATATTACGGGGGTATAAATGTTTTGGTTACATAATTGCTTTTGTACCGTCTAAGGTTGTAAGTGTGCCCATCCACAGAGAGTGTGCCTCGTACCTGTTAAGTGTGAATTTACTTATCCTCTCCTCCCCCTCTCACCTGTTTGATTTCCAATGAATGCTATTTCCATATGTGCACGTAAGTGTTGATTGACTAGTTCCAATTTAATTAATGGAACTAATGTGGTGTTTGTTTTTCCATTCCTGTGATATTTCACTTAGCAGAATTGTCTCCAGCTCCATCCAGGTTAACACAAGAGGTATTAATTTGCCATTTTTGTAATGGCCGAGTAGTACTCCATGGTATACATATATCACATTTTATTAATCCACTCATGTATTGATGGACACTTGTGTTGTTTCCACATCTTTGCAGTTGTAAATTGTGCTGCTATAAACTTCCGAGCTTGGTGTCTTTTTAATAGAATGTCTCTTTTTCCTTTGGGTAGATACCCACTAGTGGGATTGCTGGATCAAATGGTAGCTCTACTTTTAGTTCTTTGAGGTAACTCCATGCTATTTTCCACAGAGGTTGTACTAGTTTGCAGTCCCACCAATAGTGTATGAGTGTTCCTGTCTCTCCCCATCCACACCAGCATTTCTTGCTTTGGGATTTTTTGATAAAAGTCATTCTCACTGGAGATAAGTGATATCTCATTGTGATTTTGATTTGCATTTCCCTAATGATTAGAGGTATTGAGATTTTTTCATACGTTTATTGGACATTAGTCTATTTTTTTTGAGAAGTTTCTGTTCATGTCTTTCTAGTGTTGCTTGGAAGTGATACTTTATCCAGGCATGCCTACCCATCAGAAACCTACAGTAAAAAATATAGAAGTAAAATATGGCTAAATAAAATAAGCACTGTGCCTACTGTGGGAATAGTCTGTTCTTGTTTGGAGATATAGATTGTTTATATAATGAAGTTTCACGTCAGCTTTCTTGGACTAAATCTACCTTATTTATAAATAAATATATAAATAAATAAATAAATAAGGTAGATTTAGTCTCTGTTGTACAATATGTTCTTTACATCAAACAATGATATCAGCTGTAAGAGCTATACTGATAGAAGGAATAAAAGTGCTGCATTAGAGAGTATTTGGATCAAATTATACACGAAGGAAAATGTGGTCACTGTGTACTTAATTCTGTTACTCATATAAAGTAAGAAATATGTCTATGATTTAACCAAAGCAATATTAAGCTAAAAGATTCTATTACATGATTTTTAACATATTAAGCTATTCAAAACACACTTTTGTTTGGTTATCAGTGTATGGTTATATTAAGAATTTATTACTATTATTTAGAACATAATTATGCTTTAGAGATAGGGAATTTTACTATATGTTAGAACAGAAACCTTAATTATCTATACTAAGAAGACATGATTAAATTACATGTTAAAGCAATAATTACAGTGCTAAGGAATCTAGTACCCAATGCTCTTTGGAATTCTAATTTGTAATGTTAGTTAAAACAACAATATATTTTAGGACAATTCTGTAAAAAGTACACTCTTGAATAACAAAGATTTTGGTAGTGAATTTATTGGGGCCAAAGGAATAAATTTAAAATTGCAATATTAATAAACAGACGTATATTTGTAAATCAAATACAAATTCCTTCTTTGGTTTACTGAAGTAAATTAAAATATTTATAAATATGTACAATTAACTGAAATATTAGGGCCAACAAATGCTTAAAAAATGTCAAACTAAAAAACATCCAGTTTAGCCTGACACTTGGCTTCATTTGGCTTTGTTAAACGTGATCATGGTTCATATCAGTTTCCTTCTTTGCTCTTTTCTTGTTTTTCCCTGTCTCCCTATCTTTCTTCCTTTTTCTTTCTTTCCAAAAATTTTTTGTCTGTTCAATATTTTCAGCATCTTGTGGTTCCAGGGAAAGATGACTTGTGCATCTGTTTTTCACTCACCATTACAGACCATGGTGTATGGTTTTGTGTTTGTGAAGACATAAAAGTCTATGTGAACAAGACCCTATGCCGCTGAGAGCTTTACTTGAATAAAGAAGGCTTCGAAACCAATTCTATCAGTCCCAGTTTGCAATGCATCAGCTAAGGAGTTATTGGCTATTACAGGTTTTTTTTGAAAACACAAATAATACACAATTTTACAGTAAACCAGCCTCGTTTAAGATGCCTAGTAATTCTCCATGCCATGAATCTAAATATCCATGTGTCGAAGTCTAAGTTAACCTTGGTGTGTGACTAGGGAAATTTCCACATGATGGGCAGCTTTCCTTTGATTCAGGTATCTTAAAAATATAACAGAAAGGTGTTCTTTAAAACATGAATTATCTTGAAAAGATAAGAGAAGGTGTGTTCTTTAAACCATTAATTAAGACTGTCATTCAGATTGACTAAGAGCTCACAAATAGGAGATAGCTGAATGTAATGGCTAGAACAAAATTAGGAATACCACCTAATCAGAGACCATACTCAAATAAGGCGTTGCAGTCAGACCTGGTTTATCCTGGGCTATCATCCGTCAGAACTGGATGGAAGTTCGATGTTGTCTTCAGAGCCTGGTGTGATAAAAGCAATCCCTTCTACCCTTATACCTGCTTTCCCCGGCAGACACTATTACATTTTGCCCTGCGTTAACAAATTGTTTTATCCTCCTCTGAATTCCCCAGTATCTGAGTGGGCATGAGAGGTGAGGTTCTCAATATGAGCACAATGGGCTGAGGCTGTTGGTGGGGGCAGTGGCCCTGCACATGCCGGGTGCTGACTTCAGGCAACAAGCCAGCCCACTGGGCCCTGAGCTAAGAAACTCCGAAGTCCCAAATTTGTGAACAGGTTTTCAGGAGTTATTTGCCTTTGATTTAAGCCCCACCTCAGGAGCTGATTTAGTGTACTTTAGAGGCAGACCAAGTTGGCCAAGTAGAAACTTCCAGCGATGCTCCCTTTGCACGAACACCAAATTCAACAACTATCCACGCAAACAAGCACCTTCAGAAGCACCAAATATCAGGTGAGTGATCATACTGCTTGGTTTTAACATTATATCAAGGAAAGAAGCACTGAAGAGGGCAGAAAAGACAGTCTTTCATTGCCTACACCACCTGCCCCCCACCCCGCCCTGTGCCTGCATGCCAGAGGGAGAGTGGAACGATTGTGGGGCTTTGTATTGAAACTCAGGGTCACCATGGCACAGGGAACATGGCACAGGGAACACAGCACAGGGCAGAAATTACAATTAAAATCCTTACAGACATACCTTTTAATTCTTACATAATTGTGCATCATATAGTATATTTTATATTTGACAATCAGTTTAAATAGTCCTCTATTATTGAACATCGAGGTTGGTTCAAATATTTCACTCTTATAAATAACACAGCAATGAACATCTTCCTGTGTAAAAACTTTTCTGGTCTAAAACATATGCATATTTGTAAACTTTTTAGTAAAAAATGCAAAGCATTTTTTAGCAAGTTTGGACTAATTTATAATCCCACTAATTCTAATACTAGAATACTAATACTAGAATACTAATACTAATACTGAGAATAAGCAATGCTAATTTTAAGAATAATATATTTATAAGAACTTGTTAATTTGTTAAGTGAAAAATAATGTCAGTTTAATTTGATAGGGTAAATACTTTCTTCATAAATGTATTTGCTACTTATATTTCCTCACCTATTGTTCATGTCATCTGCATAATGATATTTTGGTGGTCATTTATCAATTTAAACTAAGAATGCAACCATGTCCAATATTTGTTATAAATACACACTCAGTTTTTTGTTCATTTGTAATCTTATTCGTGATACTTTTTAGATACATATATTTTACATTTCTATGAAAGTAAATATACTGATATTTTTCTTTCTGATACCTTTCTGATACCTTTCTGATTCCTTTCTGATACCTTTCTGATACCTTTCTGATTCCTTTCCTTCTGATACCTTTCAAGTTTAGAGAGTCATCCTGATCCAGAGATCAAATAAATAATCACCTTTTTAAAAATTAAATTAAATTAGCATTTTACATACGACTGTTCAATCTCCTATAATTTAATTTGGTATGTATTCTTAAATCAAATTTGGAAATTAAAAGAGGTCTTTGAGTCTATTTAAAAAATAATATGTAATGCTAAATTTCTGATAGTGCTTGATGATTCTGATAAATTGTTCAAATTAATCTAGCCAAATTGAAATTTCATATGTCAATTTTATCTATTTCAGACTTTAAAGGACCAAGTTATGTCCATAGTCTTCAGATCTTTGGAAGTGCAATGAGCTTTGAAGAGTAATAACTGTGAGGGTGGTTTTCAGTACTCTGTCTGAGTCTCATTCCTCAGCTTGTTTTGTGGTTATTGTGCCTGATTTTAGAGTGAAGCTCTTTGTTATTATTGGGCAAGCCGAACTAACTCAGTGGTGGGTCAATGGTCACTGTTCTTGCAGACATGAAATGAAGCTTAATTTTCTGAAGAAGCCACAGGCACTGATATGAAATGGCATTCTAGTGACATTTTCTGCTCAAAAGTTAGTGCTGCTGCCTGTGTTCTGAAATTTAATCTGAGGCCCAGTGGGCAAGTGCTCCCACAGGGGTTAAGAATAATGAGTCATCCAGGGTGCCGACATCTGTTTCAAGTTTGAAATTGATGCACTGCTATTTTAAAAAAGGACTTCTGACTTTTCACGAATGAATAATTAGTGTCTCACTGCTTTAACAATTTGAAAAATGTTTTTATTTTTCCACCTTATAATCGAGTGGTGAGACTCTCAAAATTATTTTAAATTTGTGGAAAGAACATTAACTTTTTTGCATTCTGAATCATTTTTCCCTGGAAATTGAAATTAATTTAAAGGAAATTTTATAGGCCCAGGCAGAGTCTGGATGAGTATCACTGAAGATGACATTTTTATATGACAAAATTTATGACTCTATGACTCAGACCAAGAAGGCGTTTCTTTTGTTGGTAAGACTAAGTCCCAACCTCAGATCCTCCATGATCAAGGTTCTAGGATGACTATTGTGCAGATGAAACAAGAATGGGAAGTAGACTCAGGCAGGGAATGGCAGTGCCATTTCATAGCGAATTTCCTATCACATTTTATTTCCCAGACAGGTGGTAGTAATTATAACACTCTAATGAACAAAATAAACCCTCAGGCATGGAAAGATTCCAAATATTTGGATAAAAAGTGAAATGTGCAATTAATTACCCATCTGCTGTCAAGTAGTCAGATGTGAGGTGTCATGCAGATGAAATATTTAGTTAACCTATTTGTTTTTATGTGGCTATAGTCTTAAAGTAGCAGAATAATAAAATTTTTGATTCCATTCTTGATTAATAATTTATCTTTTTGGTAAATATAGATTATCTGGGAAAAGACCAAACTACTGAGGACTCCAAATAATGAGTTCTATTTATAATCCACAGCCCTTCCCATCACTCATTTTATTTATTCCATCATAAATATCTTAAGAATATTCCTAGAGATCCAGTTTGTGGAAAAAATATGAAAGCTCCAAAATAATTATCAACTTTGCTATTTAACTTCAGTTACTTTAAAATCTATTTTATTAATTACTGGTAAAATTTGCTCTTAATTGTTCTAAACAAAGAGTTTGAACACTAGCAGCTGCAAATGGATTAAGCTTCAGGATGTAGAACTCACCTCATGATGTGTATATGCTTGTTTGTTCAGATTGTTCCTGTTTTCTATTACTGTTATATATGTAATTTCATTTAGAGACTACTAAATCCCTTAAGAATGGTCCAGAGAAGTTTCCATCATTCTTTTGGCAATTAGGGAACTGCTCCCAGTTGAATACCAGTTTATTCCAGCAGCAGGAAAAGTTGTTTCTTCTTATTCTAACAGTTCACTCATCAATCTTGCTTCAGCACCTAGTTGGACATAAAAAATTGATTGGATGAAAGTGCTCTCTTGCTTTTGGTATATTTATTACCTTAAAAGCAGCAGCAGCAGCAGCAACAACAACAATAACAATGGCAAGAAAAATTAGAGAATCGTGATTGTGTGCCCTGTCAGGATAAGATTAAAAGTAAGAACATGTTTTTTCTGTTTGTTTTTTAAGTTGAGAGGAGTGTCAACCTAAATAACACAGAGAGGTTCTCTAAAAGAAAATGATATTTACTTGGGAATAGATCATTGCCATGGCAACAAGCATGCCACAGTAAACTATATATGTATTCAGAGAGGTAAAGGAACACAAAGGTTTTTAAAGGAAAAATGAGGAAGATTATGTAATTTTTTTGAGATAATTATCCTTGGTTACCAGGAACAATAAGAAGGATGGTGCCAGTCCAAGGTTGGGCAGGCAGTTGCTGGGCAGATGTTCTCACAGAAATACTAATTTGTAAGGTTGTAATGGACTTTGTGCAAGGTTGTGGTTTTTCAGAGTCTTTCATGATAGTTTTTGTTATTGGTCATTTGTGTATGAGAACCCTCCCTTCATGGCCTTCCCTGGCTCTATTCATCAGAGTTTTTTCTCCCCCTTTTAACACAAGTGATCCCATTTTGATTCTGACAATTTTCACAGGAGAGTAGGAGTTGAAGCAAATTAATACTCTAACTTTTCTAGGCTCAAGACTGAATTTAAATTGACATAGAAAATGAAATTGATATTTCTTTGGGAGCCATACAAAATGCTATTGTCTCTTTCAAATGATACATAGAAAATGAATTTGAAAGTCAGCATTTATAGATTTTCTATAGGTAGTGGAAATATCTGTTTATAACATAAATATCCCTGGATAATTAAAGAAATTAAGAAAATAATCCCATTTACAATAGCTACAAAAAAATAAAATCTTAGGAATAAACTAAGCCAAAAATAAGACTTATGCACTGAAAATTATAAAATGCTGATGAAAGAAGTTAAAGTAGGCACAAATAAATAGAAAAATATCCAGTGTTCATGGATTAGAAGAGTATTAATTGCTAAAATGTCCATAATACCCAAAGCAATTTATAGATTCAATGCAATCTCTATCAAAATTCCAATGTCATTTTTCATAGAAATAAAAAAAAATCCTAAAATTCATATGGAAGCACAAAAGACCCCAAGTAGCCAAAGCAATTTTTGAGCCACAAGAGCAAGTCTGGAGGCATTATATTAATACTTCCTGATTTCAAAATATATTACAAAGCTATAGTAATCAAAACAGTATGGTACTGGCATAAAAACAGACATAAAGACCAATGGAACAGAATAGAGAGCCAAGAAATAAACCCAGGCATGTACAGTTAACTGATCTTCAACAAGGGTGCCAAAAATACACAATGGGGAAAGGATAGTCACTTCAACACTGGTGCTGGGAAAACTGGATATCCACATGCAAAATAATGAAATTGGACCTTTATAAGACTAATAAGACTCAACTAAAATGGACTAAAGACTTAAATATAAGACTTGAAACTATAAAACTACTAGAAGACAACCTAGGGGAAAAGCTCTGTGGCATCAGTCTTGGCAATGATTTCTTGGCTATGATCCCAAAGACAGGTGACAAAATCTAAAATGGAATAGTGGGATTACATCAAACTTAAAAGCTTCTGTACAATAAAAGAAACAATCAACTAAATGAAAAGACAACCTACAGAATGGGAGAAAATATTTACAATGATATGCATGATAAAGAATTAATACCCAAAATATATAAAGAAGTCAAACAACTCAATAGCAGAAAACAGATAATCCAATAGAAAAATGGGCAAAGGACCTAAATAGACATTTCTCCAAAGAAGACATACAAACAGCCAACAGGTATAGGAAAAAATGCTCAATTTTACTGATTATCAGGAAAATGCAAATCAAAACCACAATGAGATATCACTTTGCATCTGTTAGGATGGCAATTATAAGAAAATATAACAAATGTTGGTGAGAATGTAGTGACAAGGGAACACTTGTATACTGTTGGTGGAAATATATGTTGGTACAGCCATTATGAAAGCAGTATTAAGATTCCTCAAAAAAATAAAAATAAAACTACCATATGATCCAACAGTCTCACTTCTGGGTATGTATTCAAAAGAACTGAAATCATGACTTTGAAGAGATATCTGCAGTCCCATGTTTATTACAGTATTATTCACAATAACCAAGATACGGAAACAACTTTAATGTCCATTAACAGGTAAATGGATAAAGAAAATGTGGTATATATATATACAATAGAATATTATTTAGCCCTAAAAAATAAGAAAATCCTGCCATTTGTGACAATATGAATGAACCTAGAGGATATTATGCTAAATGAAATAAACCAGAAATAGAAGGACAAATACTATATGATACCACTTATATGGTGAATCTAAAATGGTCAAACTCATAGAAGCAGAGAGTAGAATGGTGTTTTCCAAGGGCTGGGAGAAGAGGGAAATGGGGAGGTTTTAGTCAAAGGATACAAGGTGTCAGTTATGCAAGATGAATAAGTTCTAGAGATCCTCTATACGGCATAGTGCCTAGAGTTACCAATACTTTATCTTATACTTTAACATTTGCTAAGAGAGTAGATCCTATGTTAAATGTTCTTATCATAAAAAATATATACATACATAGATACATACATGCATAAAGAAGGTGAGAGGAAGCTTTTGGAAATGATGGATATGTTCGTGGTATAGATTGCAGTGACATTTTCATGAGTGTATACTTACCTCTAAGCTCATCAAGCTGTCTACTAAATATGTACAGTTCTTTGTATGTCAATCGTATTTCAATAAAGTGGTTTAAAAATTGTTACAAAGGTACACAAAAATATAAAATGAATTAAAACCAGCTAAATTATAGTAATATAAGACAAAGTTAGTTAATGGAAAAATATTAGAATTCCATAGTCTTTTATCTGAAACTCTTGGAACAGACGCATTTAAGACATTGGAAATTTTTAGACAGACGCAATGGTGCATATACCATGTGTTATGGTCCACCATGAGTAAGTTCTATGGCAATGTCCCATAATCAACACTTTACTATTTCTGCAGCAAAATGTGAGTATTCATGCTAGATGGGATAAATAAAAGTTATCGATAAACACAAATCAGTTCAGGTTAAATTTTACCATCCAAAGATTGGAAATATAAAGCAACAGCAATCTTACAGATCTCAGAGCTATTGGATTTGAGAATTCTTGATGTGGGATTATAAAGGGTATAAGACAAAACACAGTGCAGCTTGGCAGATGAGGATTGTACTACCAGGATCAGCAATAATACAAAAATTATATGCCCACAAGTGAAAATTATATTAACTCTCCCTTATTGTGTGTCTCCAACTTTCTATTAGGTGTTTCTCATACATACTACATAACCCTCAGAGAAGCCTTGCGCAGTTGGAAGCTGGAGTAATTAATCTCATTTTGTAGATAAGGATCCTGAGGATCAGAGAAGTTAAGTAGTTTGCTCAAGGTGAGATAGGTCAGATAGAGTCAAAGATAAGTTTTTTCTGACTTCAAAAGCCTGTGCTCTTTCTATAGCACATTAATTATAAGTTAGTATAGAAAGTATATTCTCTGAATTAACTGAGAAACAGGCCCCCAAAACAAGTCTTCAGATCCTCGCTATCAGACTAAATATTTTTGTCTTGTTAAAAGTCTGAAAACATTAATAATATTGCTCTATGATAAACAGAAACATCTCAAACTATAGAAAAAGAAATAAAATAATTAAGTGCCTCCAACATAGCTATTTAAACAAATGCAAAATGTTCAGGCCACACCATTTCAGAAAGAGGAGGGTAAGTATTTTAAAGGTATGAGGAACCTCTATGCACTTGCAGAAGTTCAGAAAATGATACTCAAATTACTTGCCAGAAAAAGTGGCAACAATTCATCAATAGGTGGTTTTATTGGTTTTAAATAGCACTTTATTTTAAAGTAGTTAGTCCTATATCAATATAAAAACAAAATTATTTAATGCAAATATCTGCAGCTTAATAGCTCCTATAACTCTGGTCTTGTCCTCTCTCTGTTTGTCCATAGGATTAACTGCATGTCACACCCATTTTGGCCTTTAATTCTAAATCACATTATTCTTTATTTCATGGGAGTGTAGTTTGTCTTCTTGGTTAAATTTCAGTCTTTCAGAGGCTAAGAACTCCATCATTTGCTTCCTTTGAATTTCAGCAACCCCTAGCACAGTGCTGGGCATGTGGTCTGTATTTAACATTTGAAAAAAATTAAACCTGACTTGGCCATTTTGGTAAACTGGACTATATTAGGGTTTCTTCTTTTTACAGACACATTCTCTAATGACTCAGATTTTCACCCTGGCATAAATAAAGAATTCTGGCTGTTTGGTGTTACTTATCTGAGTTTGATCATATCAGGAGCAATTTATGAAGCTGTCTTATAATCTTTTGAAAAATACAATAGCCACGATTTAAATTTACTTTAAGCATCAGATGCTTATGAAAATTTTCTTTTCAGGATGCTTCATCTTAAAATAATAATAAGAAAACCTCAATAATTATCCATGATCAGAGTATGTTTTTAAAAATTCAGTGCCATTGCACAGAATGGAATTGCTGACAGTGCTAAAACAAATCTTCTGATTATATATAACATTTATCTCTAGCCTATTATAGATGAACAAGTTAAATTTGATTAATCTTTCTCTTGAAAGGTTGTTCCAAGCTGACAGGTAAGCCTGGATGGAGATTCAGTATTATGAAGAGCAAAACAAGTGGTGTTTCAGGCTTCCTGAACAACTGAATTATTTAGATGTTTTCTAATATAAAATGCTCCTTGCATTTCTCTTTCTGAATCCCCTGCCAGTAATATCTTCCTCCTAAATTTTCAAAGTATTCTTTGAAAAGAGCTGAGTGATTCCACCTGGGTGTGTGGACCCATGCAACTGGAGTGAGGGGCTCTCCTTGTCCAGAGCAGATGCTAGATTAGTGTAAAATGGTAGCACCCACCATTTATTAACTCCCTGTGGGGTTCCAGCTTCTATGTCACACAATTTTTATGACTTAAGCTCTTTTAATTCTTACAACATCCTCCAGTGTCATTTGCCTCTTTTTCTACATGATATGACCAAGGTCCCCTGCTGTTCATCAAGAGGCTCTAGACTATTAAAGGCACATGTTCTTAGGGGAAAGAAAACTTTAATTCTAATGTGATAATTATGAAGTACAAAAAAAATTAATATTATATTTTATAGGAATAAAAAGAAAATCTGCTTAAGAAGGGATCTAAAATCAATCTTAATATTTTGAAAGAAACTCCAAATTTTATAAAACTTGGTTATTTAAAAATATTTTCTCCACTTTATAGAGGAAAATGTTTCTGTTTTAATAACTGCTTTTCCATGCAAATTTGAGCATATTCTGTAATATTGATTTTAGTGTAGTCCCAAAACAGAAATCGCCTCTTAATATTTGTCGGATAAAGAAAAATGCTCCCTCTCTTCCAGGCCTTATCAATCCATTCCTTTCACCAAAGGTAATCATTGTGAACAGTTTTTTTATGAATCCATTCACTCATTTTCTTATGCAATAACATTCATATACGTCATAGAATAATTTTATATCACTGAATCATACTGAATGGATTGCTATTGCTCTACAACTAAATTTTTAAACTAAAAATATACCTCGAATATATTTTCTTGCCAGATTAAATGGGTTTATTTACTCCTTTTTTCTTTTTTTTGCTTACCGAAGTATGTACCAAAGTGTGGGTGAATCATAGTTGATTTAACCATTTCTCTACTGATGACTATTTTATGATTTGAATGTTTATGTCTGCTCCAAAATTCATGTTGAAGCTTAATCCTTACTGTGGTGGTATTAAGACATGGGGCCTTTGAGGAAGTGATTAAGTCACGGAGGGTCTGTCCTCATGAATGAATTGTTACCTTATTAAATGGCTGGAGGGTATTAGTGAGGCCCCTTTGCCCTCTGCCTTCTGCCACACAGCATTCCTCCCCTTTTGCTTTTCCTCTTTATGGCATGTGAAGACAGAGCGTTCATCCCCCCAGCAGAACACAGCAACACGGTGCCATCTTGGAAGCAGAGAGCAGAGCTCACCAGACACCCAACCTGCTGGCACCTTGATCTGGGACTTCCCAGCCTTCGGAACTGTGAGAAATAAATTTCTGTTATTTATAAATTATCCAGCCTGTGGTATTTTGTTATAACAGCACAGACTGAGATAGACATTCATTTAGTTGTTCTAATTTTTGCAATGACAAGTAGAGCTGGAATGAACATTCTTATATGTATTTCTTGGTATAAATATTGCTGTAGGATAATCAACAAGTATTTTGAGATCTCTCACTATATTTTAGAGAATGATTGGGATGGGTGGAGAGAATATAAAGAATAAAATATGTTCCCTACCCTCAAGAGATTTTAGCCTATATGGAAAGATAAGCTATAGGCCTATGAAAAATAAAATAATAATAATGTGAATAAAGATGACTTCAAGTATTAGATTTAAGAGCAATCGTAAGATATGATAAATTGATAAATATATTATCCATTCATCAACAGATAATCAAAATGGAAAGTCACATTCCTTGCTCTCATATCCTTGCAGCCTGGGGAACAACATGGGGAAAAGGTTGTAGGATGCAGTGGAATTCTTGAGGAATATGGACTGCCTTTGGCAGCCCAGTGGACAGAGTGCCTGGTAAGCCTGAGAAATTAGGAAAGAATTCATTAAAGAGGTGGCATGGGAACCATGTCTTGAAGAAGAAGTAGGATTTAGTCACACAGAGAAAAAGTAGATGAAAAATTATTTAGAGTTATTATCTTGTAGGCAGATAGAGAAGTGAGAGCATTACTGCAGGCTGTAAGGCCAAGAAGGTTTTCTGGATAATGTAGGTTCAAGCTGAGTCTCTAGGGCGCACTAGTCCAAATAAACAGTATATTGTGAATCTGGCACCCAGTGGAATGGCCTGAACAGAAACCGTGGGGGAGGGCTAGTGTATCCAAGGAATGCTGAATAATATGGTTTGGCTGCAGTAATAAGATCAAAAGAAGAAAAGGTAGATTAAGGCCAGATTAGGGAGGCCTTCAATTTTGGCCAGTGCATTAGATAATACCCTGTAGGGCATGGGGAACACTTTGGGAAAAAAGTCTTTGGCAGCCATAGTATAAAAGTAAGTTAGAACTCTGGAGTGTGGACTTATGTTATAAGTGGAAATATGTTATAATCGCATGTCATTTCTTAGACTATTTTAGAAAAAATTTCTTACAGTTAAAAATGGCCTCATTTTTTTTTTATT